>CAWUFW010027716.1:0-25356 GCA_963921515.1 Calotriton arnoldi
TAATCAAATTATTAAAATGTTTGTTTTCTCTTCTCAACAGAAAATACATCAAGAAAATAGAAAATAAAGCTTGAAATCATTTCCTGGACGATTTTATTTACATCAAACTAAACATTGTAAGTATATTCACTGAAATGTAACTGTATTTAATAAATATGTGGTATTTATTATATTAAAAATTTGTTTTTTAATTTCCCCTAGCATAAGACAAAACAACATGACTGAAGGTGCAGAATTTGTAATGTCACAAAAAAATAAAATGTTATTATGTTATATGGGGTATGTCTATACACAGGAGAAACAAATTGGCCTTAAAGTGTTTTGGAAGTGTAGCAAATACTACTCTAACAAATGCTATGGAAGAGCTACTACTCATGAAACTACTGTTCTTTCTGTAAAAGAACATAATCACCCCCAAACATAACAGAGATTGAGGTTAGAGATGCTCTTGAAAGTATTAAAGAAGCAAGCACTAGTACTGATAAACCAACCACCCAAATACTGAAAGAGCAACTATTAAAAGTACCTCAACATGCATCAGGACAATTACCCTCCATAGCTTCTTTAAAAAGAACTATTGCCAGACAAAAAAAAGCAACTACAAGTACCATACCTGCCCCTAAAACGTTTGCAGAAGTAGTTATTCCCCCAGAATTAAGCATTACTCACACTAAAGAACCATTTATATTTTTTGATAACAAATGCCCTGATAAAAGAATAATTATGTTTGCTACTGCAAACAATTTAGTTAAATTACAGCAATGTGACACCTGGATGATGGATGGAACTTTCAAAGTCTGTCCAAAACCATTCTACCAGCTGTACACAGTGCATGGATTGTACCAACATTCAAATATTCCATTCATCTATGCCCTATTACCAAATAAGCAGCAAACTACCTACATAGATATACTCACTAAAATAAAACAAGAAAGCAATAATTATTTTCCTTCAAAAATAATTATTGATTTTGAATTAGCCATGATAAATGCTATACTGAAAAATTATCCACACACAGCAATCCAGGGTTGCTATTATCATTTTAACCAGAGTCTCTGGAGACATCTACAAAAATCAACCCTAAGTGTACAATATGCTACAGACAGTACTTTCGCCTACCAAATTAAAAAGCTAATAGCACTAGCATATGTACCTGTAACTGATGTAGCAGAGCACTACAATATTCTAATAGAGAGCCCCTATTACAAAAGGAACGAAGACAAAATAAGCCCACTACTAGACTACTTTGAGGACACCTGGGTGGGAAGACTGCATAGATCAGGGCATAGAAGGCAACCTAAGTTCCACATTCCTTGGTGGAATGTATACCTAAGTACCTTAAACAAAGAAGCCAAAACAAATAATAGTGTTGAAGGATGGCATAATGCCTTCCAAGCAACAACAAGCAGAGGTAAACCTACCCTACAAAAACTACTACAATCTATACAAAAAGAACAAAGCTATCAAGAATTACGGATGGAACAATCTGTAACTCAAATATGTCCCAAATTAACTAAGCAAACTAAAAAAATGTTTGAGCTACTGCAAAGTCAGGTTACCCTATACCCATCAACAAGAGGCCTAGATTACCTATCCCTAATAGCCAAAAGCATATTATAAACTACATTTCCACAGCTATTATACATTTTTTCGTTCACAAAACAAACACTTTACACACATATATTAATATTATATTTTCACAAATATTAATTAATTGTCATATATATTTTTTTAATTAAAAAAATATATTTACAAATAAATAATATTTATCAAAATATACTATATATCACAATTAATTATAAGAACATTTCCCACCCAAATTAATACAAAAAAATAGACTTACGGTTTATGTAGCTGTAGAAGATGTATTCCAACAAGTAATAATCCTTACATCTGTCTGTTAATCCATGTTAATGTTTAAAAAAGCCCCCAAAAAAATGCAAAAATCCAACAGGTCCAATATAAATCCATCCTGGCCAAATCCAAGTAACGGAAACCCTCAAAAACCCGAAAAAGATATAAAAATATAAAAATCGCTCCAGGAAATCCCGAAAAATAAAAGAAAGTGTGATAATAATATTAGTTTAACAAACTAATTCACGCGTCTGTCTCTCCAACGTAAAGTCGATTAAAAGTAACCTGCAAAAAATGTTGAAAGCATACCCACCCACACAAATACACCCAAATACATTCATTAAATACAATAACATTAATTTATATTAACAAAACAACACATATTTAGTCATATTAGCGTCTGTCTACACTAGGCCTCAAACACTAACTCACGACATCTCACTAAAATATAACTAACACCTACAACACATCAAAAACGCGACTAGCTAACAATAAATACAATATATACATCCTAACTAGACTCAAACATAAGTATTAAGTTAGATAAAATAATTAAAATTCCCCTTACCTTCCTCAACGCGACGCAGCTTCCAACCGCGAGCTTCTCCAGTCCTGAATGACCCAAAATAACAGTACGCAGTTACATAATAGTCCCTGTGAAATAAAAATGGCTGCTTAAATAAATGTAAAAAAAAGGAATAATGTTAAGAAAATGCATTATAGTAAAGTGTAAATGTTACATATATTTTTCTTATGTTGTACAATTTTTTCTCTATATTTAAAAATTAGTATATATTTTATTATACTTTGTAAAGTTATAATAATAATTAATATAAAAATATATTTATTATTATTATAATTATATATGTATTTTTTAAATTATATTAATTATTAAAAATACATATTAATTATATACAAATGTAAAACGAAACTTACCTGTTTAAAAAAAATTATTTCATGCAATACAACAATGTAATAATTAATATTATTAATATTTTATATACTAATAATATTAATTAAAATTTTATTTACATGTAATAAAGTGATGATTTTTTGAAAATGTTAAAGAATATTCACTACAGCATTATAATGTTACAATATTAAATAATAATTAAATATACAATGCTTTATGTTATGTATATATATGCCAAAAATGTTTATATTATTTGTATAAATATATTATAATGTTCCAACAACTCTTGTAAAATAATAAAAAAATATGGTTTGTATATCAAAATATGAATACTTGTGTTATAAAATATGATTATATCATAAAATGTTCTTTTCCTTAAAAAATTCCATTAACTAATAAATGTATGTAAAATAATTTATGTTCCTTAAATAAAAATGTACATATTTTCTGTGTTTTTATTAATTTGTATTCCATACTATAAATTAAAAAATAAATTATTTGTCTTTCTACCTACTTATCCAAAAATAAAGGTTGTTTGAAAATAAAAAATGTCTAAATTTTTTTATATGTATATATTATTATTGAATAGTTTACTTAAATATATTAATTTGATAAATGTACCATTTTAATTTACTATAAATAAGCATAATGGTTTTTTACTAGTAAATTATAAACTATACATCAATTACACAATAAAAATACATTATCACTGCACATAATAAAACACTCTTATATTTCTTCACATATAAAAACACATACTGTAATTTTCCTACAACTCTTTATATAAAATTAATAAATACACAGCAAATAACATATATGTAATATAAAAATTTTAGATAAATTATAAATACATTAAAAATATATTTGTACATAAACATATATCACTCACTATTCCCAATACAATTAAACAATAATCAGGGAAGGTGCTAAACATTAACAATATATAATTTACTCTTCCCACTGCAGTTAGGATTAAATCACAGAAGGTGCTGAACATTAACCATATATAATTTACTATTCCCACTACAGTGTGTATTAAATATGGAAAGCTGCTGGACATTAAACAAATATAAATTACTATTCCCACTCCAGTCAGTATTAAGTCAAACAAGGTGCTGGACACTAAAGATATATAAATTACTATTCCCACTGCAGTAAATATTAAGTCAGAGAAAGTGCTGGACACTAAAAATATATAATTTACTACTCCCACTCCAGTCAATATTAAGGGGCACATTACGATACCCGGCGTAAATAACACCGCCAGGCATGGAAGCGGCAAAAATCCGCCGGCACACACCGCCTGAACACCGACCACGCCATTACGATTACACAAACCGAATACCGCCATCGGCGGAAAAAGCACACAAAATACCGCCCGCCAACGTCCGAGTCGGAGACAAACCGCCCGCCACGGACGGAAACACGCACGACAACACAAAACCGCCCGCCCTCACGGCCGACACACCGCACGTGAGATTACGATCGCACCGCCATGAGCGCGGAAAAACCACAAATATACCGCCCGCCAGCGCAAACAACGCCGATGAGAATCGACACGGCAGAAGCCATGGCGCCCACGTACCTGCACAGAAACCATCCGCACACAAAACCAATAGCACACAACATGGCCAACAAGTCCACACAGCAAGGCACGCACAAATACACAAGCACAGTACATATCCCGAAAACATCCCCCCGGACAAACAAAAAATACAAAGGCCAGAACCCCAGACACAACACACCTGAAAACAACAGACCATGAGGACACACCCACATAGGTGAGTACAAAAGCAGCACTCCCACAGACCACAACCCCTTGCTACATTGCAAACCAGAGAGGAGAGGAGAGGACACAGTGACACAGCAAGGACAGCAGCACACCACAGAAACGCACACATCACAACCACCACCACCACCACCACCACCAAACACCGGCACCACAAACCCCCTGCACATTACACAACACACACCGCACCAGCACCACAAACACCATGGCACCACAAAGAATGCCCAAGTTCACGCCCATGGAGCTGACGGTCATGGTCGACGAGATCATCAAGGTGTACCCACAAATCTATGGGAACATGGTCCAGCACACACCACTAGCCACCAGAAACAGAATGTGGAACCGGATCGTAGACCAGGTCAATGCAGTCGGGACCCTGCCCAGGAACAGAGTCGAGATCAACAAACGTTGGAATGACGTAAAGAGCCTGGTCAAGAAGAAGGAGGGCAAAAACAGAGAGCTGGCTGCCGTCACTGGCGGAGGGAATCCCGCGCTCTTCAAGACCTTCAAAGCGTGGGAGGAGAAGGTGCGAGTCATAATACATCCGGAGATCCTCGCCGGATTAGCAGGGGAGTGGAGGCTGGTAAGTACAAACTAATGTATACCAGCACACCGCTATGTACTCACATGCACTACCACCATGCCACAGCTCCCAGGGACAAACACCCCCATGTCCAGCACACAATACACAACACATCACACACACATGCAACAGACACCACCACACACAGCCCAAACCGAACAACTGTAAGATGCGTGGGGACATGTGTACACTCAGCCAGCCACGTAACCACCAACAGGTCCCCAAATATGCCAGAAGCGCCACAACGAGCACCCACCACACCCATGTGTCCGCCACAGCTGCACTAACCGACAAGTAACAGGTAAGTGGCAGGAACACAAAGTGCAGTGGGTGGGACGGTGGACAGCCCAAGTACAACACACACCAGGCCCCTAGTCCCACAGCACAGCAAGGAGGAGCATCCCCCACACCCCACAGCCACGTGTCAGCCACCGCAGTGCACAACGACAGCCGAAAGGCAGACATCACGGTCCACAGCAATCGGTGTCAGTGGGTGTCCAGCCACCCCCACGACCCACAACACCCCCCACCCCCACAGACCTGCAACATGGAGCACCCCCGCTTAGAACCATGTGGCATCCAGTACAGTGCACGCACGAACAACCTGCAGGTGGGAAACTGGACAGGGCTGGATAACTGGAGGCATGAGGACCGGAACACGACCAACACATGGGACATGTCACGTAGCAGACGAACACGCAGCACCGCCCACCGTCACGAACAAGTGAACAATGTGCACACGGACATGAACAACAGACTCACACCCCACATGACCCATCACAGACATAGCAACACCCAAGGAGCCACGTCTGCATGCACAGGCCACACTGAATATAGTACCACACGGCAGCCACTGTGCAACTCATCACACACAACCGAAACACCATTGAAGTCCTGTCCATGTAGCCCCAACTGCCTGTCAACCACACACCCCACAACTACGCCTATGTAAGACAAACAACACTAGACGCAACAGAGCGGAACAACATATATGCACACGAACACCACTGAACCCATCAAACACACAGACACACCATGCACAAACAACATACCATCCATCCCATCCGTCAGCCCCAGTCTTATGAAAGGCATGTCATCCGCACAGCTGCCACACATACAGCAGTCACGCTAAGATACATGCCCATGACCAACCATGTGCCAGAAGTCAATGAAGTGCACGACACACTGTGAGCAACAACACACAACATGGGCCACACCCCCCCGAGCACTGCAGTGATGCACATGGCACAGGGCAGCACGCACACCAAGGAGATGGGACAACTGCAATACGTTGGCTGGCACACAACCATCACTCACTCATAACGATGCGTCCAATGCCATGTCCAGTAATCACAACAGACAGCAAATATGCAGGCCATGTCAAGCATGCACACACCTCAAACCATGCACTGTCATGCTGCCACAACACATGTCACGTTCGGCACCCATGGCTCACAGCATGTACCCCAAAAGCATATTCCCTCCCAAATGCGAATCTGGGGCATGGCCCCCATGTTGCCATATGCGTTCCTAAGCGTTCCATTTGAACCCCAAAAGCATATTCCCTCCCAAATGCGAATCTGGGGCATGGCCCCCATGTTGCCATATGCGTTCCTAAGCGTTCCATTTGAACCCCAAAAGCATATTCCCTCCCAAATGCGAATCTGGGGCATGGCCCCCATGTTGCCATATGCGTTCCTAAGCGTTCCATTTGAACCCCAAAAGCATATTCCATCCCAAATGCGAATCTGGGGCATGGCCCCCATGTTGCCATATGCGTTCCTAAGCGTTCCATTTGAACCCCAAAAGCAAAGTACAAACCAGACCCAGGATGGGCCAGGAGCCCGCATACACCAGAGTCACAATAAGTAGGGGCACAGCAACACACCCATCGGCATGGCCAATCCGTCCCATGCCACATGTGCACAGCACACAGTCCCATTGCCAAGCACACACAACTACAGATGCTACAGCCACACACACGCCTCCGGGAAACCCATGTACGAGATTGCACGAACTGTCAATGTCAGACGACAAATACATACTTCGCCAGGTGCAACACAATAACTAATCTCATTCTCTCCACAGGTGACGAACTGCTGGATGCTGGGGATAGAGCCAGCAGCCAGCACAGCCAGCCTACAAGCCCCCAACGAGGACACACGGATCTGGAGGATCTGTCCACCTCCTCGGACACGGACAACGAAGCAGGCCCATCTGGTGTGGCAGGGCCCAGCCGCTCCCCAGGACCCCTCCTACCCACCAACCCATCATCCAGGGCTGCTGAACATTCACAGCCCCCTGCTGCCACTGTCGTTGCGGCCACACCCACGGTCATTGTGGCCACTACCACTGCCGCAACCGCCACCATCGCCGCACCGACCACCACCGCCGCCACCACCGCCACGTCTCCGCTGGCACCAGCCCCAGCGCAGGTGGTGGCCCGGACGACTGGATCCACCCTGGGAGCCACAGCGAGGACCGTGGTGAGCAATGTGGCTAGTGGGCAGGCCGGTGGCAGCAGGACTGGTAGGAGGAGCAGGGTCAGGGAAACGCCAGCCTCCCCTGGGAGCCATGCCCTGCCTCACATGGCCAGAGTCCTTGGGGCCTATGAAGAGGCCCAAGGACAATGGGTCCGGTCTGCCTCAGACACGCGTGAGGTGCTGGGGGTGTTGAGGTCCATGGACGCCCGTATGGGCCAAATCGTGGACCTCATGGGACAGCTGGTGGTGGCGGTGAGGTCACAGCCAGGGACAGCAGCTCCCCTCCGCCACCACCTGCCGGGGCGCAGGGTGGAGCAGCAGTGTCCAGTCCCCCTGCGTCCACAGCCAGTGATCACACCTCAACCACCAGCATGTCGCAAGCAGGCACCCCCTCGCAAACGTGGAAGGGGCCGTCCGAAGAGGAAACAGATCTCCCGGGAGGACTTCGCACGCTCCAGTCGCAAGTGAGGCAGCCAGCCAGCCTTCCGCCAGCCTTCCTTGACCAGCCACTGCATTGACTTGGACTACGATCCCACTCCACACAGCCATCTGGATGGCATGTGTGTGTTGGACTATGGACATAGAACCAGTGGGTACACCCTGATCATCACGCAGCCATGACCGACAGCTCATTGTCACTGCACGCACCACTTTTGTCATCACCTTACACACAATCACATGTCACAGTTTGTAATAAATGCACCTTTTTCACTAACTGCTGTTTGTGCCCTGTGTCTTATTTGTACGGAATACAACGGCCACCTTGGGCGGAAAGGCACCTGATGCGTGGCATGGCATTTGAATCCGGAGGGCCTGTAGGGACCTAGGGGTGGGAGACAGAACAGGAGCACATTCAATGAGTGTGTCACACACCCATCACACAGTACATGTCAACAACTACAAGCAATGTACACACATCGCACAGAGCAATAGGGCACAATGCCACAGCCACCAACAGTGGCATACTACCCTGGCCATGGAGCGTTGACACACAGCACGCAGTGAACAAACGGCCACCCTGACACAGCACACACACACCTGCACAGATACAGCCACATCAGCCGTCGTACATGGACACTCACCGTCAAGTGAAGTAGCGGGCGATGAGCTGCTGCCGCACATTACCAGCTTCCTCCTCTCCGCTGTCCTCCTCACTCGAGCTGTCCTGGTCTGCGGGCTGGGGCCCTGGTTGATCTCCGTCATCCACGATGAGGGGGATCTGCTTCCGAATGGCCAGATTGTGCAGCATGCAGCACGCCACCACTATCTGGCACACCTTCTGTGGGGAGTACGCCAGCGCACCCCGGTGCGGTCCAGGCACCTGAACCTGGACTTGAGGAGGCCAAAGGTACGCTCGACCACACGTCTGGTCCTCCCATGTGCCTCATTGTAGCGATCGTCTGCTGGGGTGCGAGGATTCCTCAATGGACTGAGCAGCCATGCCCCATTCGGATACGCAGAGTCACCTGGGTGTGAGGGACACAGAGAACCGTTGCTAATCCAACTGGACAGGGGACAGCATCGCACAGCCAGCACGCTACACCACTCCACATACTCACCGACAATACAGGCACGATCCTGTTGCATATTGGACATCAGTCGTGGCAAGATGCTGTTGCGCATTATGTGTGCGTCATGGGCCGAGCCTGGGAACTTTGCACACACGTGGGTGATCACCATGTCCGCAAGGCACACCACTTGCACATTCAGGGAGTGCGTGTGCTTCCTGTTGCGGTACAGGTGCTCAGTGGCCTGTGGTGGAACAAGGCCGACATGTGTGCAGTCAATGGCTCCAACGACGTGTGGGATTCTGCCAAGGGCATAGAATGCACCCTTCACTGCCGCCAATTCACGAGCCCTGGGGAAGCGGATGTACCTGTTCCGGTACAGCATCATGGCTGCCAGTACATCCCTCAGCACTTTGCTGAACATGGGCTGGGACATCCCTCCTCCAATGCCCACTGTGTGCTGGAATGACCCAGTGGCGAAGAAATGCATGGCGGCCATCACCTTAGCCGTGGGGGTGACAGCAGTCGGATACACCCTGCGGGGACGGAGATGGGGTTCTAACATGGCACACAGTCGATGCAGGGTTGGCCTGTCCAGCCGAAACTTCCTAATAACCTCTGTATCGTCCATGTCCGCCAGCAATTGGTATGGGCGGTCAATGTTCGGTCTCCGCCTAGGGACAATGGCAGAGGACACATGTCAAAGCAACACGACACATGGCAATTTCGCATACACATCACTGACATGACTGAGTAAGCACATGAGCCACAGCCCAGCTGTCAAGCTGGGACGGCACGGCCACAATACACTTACACAGGTCTCCCAACAATGGCAATGGCTAGTGATACAAACCACTGCCATGTGCATGCACATGGGGATCTAGGCCCCAATGGCTTGCGGGGCGTGCTGATGGGGACTGACTGCATATCCGTCAAGCGGCAACGCCACGGCAACATGAATGTCTGCTGAGCATGGAACTGCTTCCGCGGCTGGATGAGTATGGCACACGACGACGACGATGTGGGCACAGGCTGAGCGGCCAAAACAAGTGGGACCTGTGGCACGAGGGGATATGAGACAGTAGTAGGTGTCAGCACTGCACCCTATGTACAGCACTGTACGGATCACACCTCCCGAAACATTGACAGGTGTCCACATTGACAGCCCCATGCCAAGACGGCTGTGTGCTTGCAGTCACACGTCACAGGTGAGAGGTTACATTGCACGTGCCAGGTGGCAGACGTACACAGTGGGAGCTGGCATGTGTGTGCATGTGTCTCCTGTTCAGGATCCACCAGATGGGCGCTGACTCTGTACTGAGCATTGGACACAGCATGTTCCGTGGAAGGCTTGTGTGTGTGGGATGGTGGCACTGGATGTGCCTCCGTTGGGTGGGGGACCATGCACAGGGCGGGTACGTCGATGATTGCGCATTGTTGGTCACGGTGGGTGCACCAACTGAAGATGTGTTGCCCTGTGTTCAATTCCTATGTCCGCATGATGATGGACTGTAGATGTGGGCAGACTACACATTGGTCGATGTGCTGTCTATATGCATGTGCCTTCACACCAGGCACAGCTGCCCCTGCACATGTGACCCCTGCTGGACTCGCTGCTGGGTCTGTGGAGCTGATGCACCTTCTGCGCGTGGGGCGGACAGCTCTCCTCACTTCCCTCATTGCGCATGTCATGACTTTGCCGCAGGTGACATGGATCATGGAGGGCCCACATGTACGCGTGGGTAGGCTACACATGATTGTACACTGGTCGCCACCCCCAGTCAGTGTTTCGAATGGGAAGGTTGTCGTGCTGGTGGTATGTTCGTTGTGGCGGATGGGCGGGCCTAGGTGCGGGCTTACATTCCGGACATGGGGGTAGTTGAATTGGCGACTAGTTGCAGTACACACGGGACACGTCTCTTCCTTTCCACATCTGGGTCATCCCTTGTACTAACTGACAGTGATACAGTCATCTTCGCCCCAGCCCTCATGTCCTCCCCTCGCTCCCCCAATATGCATGCTCACCTGCGAGGCTAGCGCTTGCACAGGCAGCCCCAAGCTCGCACCAGAGAGGGCAAGGAGTGTATGTGTGGGTCCAGTTGCACGAGTGGGCTGTCTCAGGGTATGATGTGTTGCGGGACGCCGTCCACCTGCGTGGTGCCCCAAATGGAGACCCGGCCTGCATGGACTATGCATCACAGTCTTCGCCTTCCGGATCCGCCACCTGCGACACCCAGTGGCTGTGGCTGCCCTTGCGGCCAGGCCGCGTCCGTCTGTGGCTGATGGCCCACACATTCACTCTTTGGCCTCTCTGGGGAGGGCTCGGGGGTGGTGGCGCACGCGCTTGCACTTAGTCGCAATGGCATGTGGCGTGGTTGGTATGATGGGCAATGGATGGGATGGTGCGAGCCACCTCCCGTGACGTCAGTGCTGCTCGTGCTGTGGTGCGTCCCCCATACACTTCCATGTGACTTGTGCCATGCTAGACGTTGAGGTTCTATTGCCTGCGTGATATGACCAGGAGGAGCGCGAGGAGACCTCTCACACACCATGCTCCACTGCCATCCCGTGCCCTGTATCGCCTGTGCGGATTGACTATGTTGGGGTTACACCTGGTCGACTGGGGCTGTGTGTGCCTTGTCAGGGGCATGGCGGGCGCACAACAGGATCCAGCTTGTCCACAGAGGGTGGGCTGAGGTGCGCCTGGTACCGCTTTGTACGTGTGCCCGGCTGCTATGCACACACGTGTTCACTCCCCCGACAGGTGTCCTCTCACAATGCCCAGGGAAGCGGTGGTGTACTGTTCATGACCCCTCCCAACACGGCGTGCTCCAACTTGGCATGTGCGCATCTACCCGTCGCACCCACCCACCTGAGCACTGCGTCCATACGACTTCACACGACACATGTGTGTCTTCCACAGTAGTGCTACTCATTTGCGTTGACATCCAATACCAGTGGACTACATGGTCATGTCACGACTGCCGTGTACTTCACATACTCTCATCCTCTCTCATTCGTACTTGTGAAATGAGTCAGCGGAGACAGTTTTGGTTTCAAACATTATATTGAGTCTTCTGTCCTCTGTGATGCAGTATAGTGGACACTACTGGCAGCGGAATACATGTTGAGGATATACTGAGCATGATTGCAAATGGGATAGGGTGTGGGGTTACATGTGATTGGCTGTTGCATGTGGGATGTGGGCTTCAGAGTGACATCTGCTTGGCCAAGGCTGTGCTAATGTACATTTACGTACAGCTGCGGAGCTGCGGACTTTGACACAGACGGTATACATGTAGCCTACCAGACCGCTTGGCATCATGGGCACAGTCCATCTCAGTTCCATGTGACAGGTTTGCTGCGGTTGTTCCTCATGCACGCGTGCATGTGAGATGACATCAGGGCATGTGCTTGCGTGCATGCAGCGGCGTGCCCCTTGTTGTTGCACTGTGGTGGTTACTGGACATGTCACAGTCACTGGGGTCGTGTTGTTGTTGTATGCACTTGTCGTCCATGCAAAGGTCCTGGTATGGGATTCCCGGGGCGGGGGTGGGAGGGGTGCAGCACCCACAGACTCCAGGCGACCTATTCATGTCCACTGAGCGGTGTGTGTGTCCATGTGCGCTGGATCCATGTCGTGTCCTGGTTGTTCGTGCAGTTCCGTCCATGTGGGTGCGATACACAGAGCCCATGCCACTGCCTCCCACGATGCATGCGGTGTTCCTGGATGTGATGGGGAACAGTGTGCATGTCCCGGTCATATCCGATGTCATGGCGATGTCGTTGATGGTGTGGTTACTGTTGCCGGTCGTTTGGTATGGCTGTTGTGGTGGTGACTGGCCAGTCCGTGCGGAAGCTAAGCATGGGTGCAGGGTTGGACATCATAGGTCACTCGGGGAACCTGCGTTGTGGTCCGACGTATTTACAGGTTGTCAGGTATGCGATGCCGTCCAGCAGGGCTTCCATGTCATTGGTGGTGTACATGTTTGCCAGCCAATGAAGCGGATGGTGGCTGTCAAGGTGTTGTTCGTAGGTTGTCCCTTGGAGGACCATGATGGGGCATGCTGGGTGACATTCGATGTAGCTGTTATCGATGATCCGTCGTGTGGAGGCACAGTGGTCCCATTTCAGTGCGGGTGCGATGTTGGCCACATACGCCATGCCCCCATAGGCAGAGCAGGCCCTGTCGTGTGCGTCCAGAGGGAGGAGTAGTGGTAGCAGGTCCGCCTTCAGACATGCCGGGTTGGAGAGGCATATCTCGACGGGATGCTGGTAGGGACACCTCCGACAGTAGAAGACGGGCATGACGCAGCTGAACAATGTGATGCGGTAAGTCAGTCGGTAAGTTACGTTCAGCAGGGACAGGAGATCGCATCCCAATGTATGGAACAGGTTGGTTTTGTACAGCTTGAGCTGTTCGGCGTAGTTGGGTATGTGTGTTGCGGTTGCCATTTCGCAGCGGTTCGTTGAGGTGGCGTGCTCCGGCTGTGTGTGCAGTCTGCAATGTGCACGCTCCGGGGTTGCTGTGAGCTCTGTGTAGTCATGGGGAGACAGGACTTGTGTTCTGTTGGCTTGTTTGGAGGACACGGGCCCTCTTCCCACATGCTTCTCAGACAGTTCAAGGTCAGTGCTGTGTGACTCCTTCCAATTAACTTGCATGTGGCCGACATGGGGGAGTGTTTTCTTCTTTCTTCCCCGTCCGTTGTGTGCTTCTGTGATATGCGCTATCTGCCCTGTGGTCGGTCTCCTCGGCATGCCTGTGTTGGTCTATTCTTGGACAATGGCTGTATTCACCGGCTTCTGTCGTAGGGCTGTGGTTTCGGAGTTGGAATGGAAGGTCATTCAGTGCTGTCTGCTCTCCCTTGTGTGGGCGGCAGGCTGCCTTTCCGCTCTGCGTTGGGCCTTGTGTGTGAATGTTATTCTTAGGCCACCTGTTGTCGGTCCCCGGGCTCTTTGGTGTTCCGTTTTATATGTCTTGTTCATATGTGCAGGGTGGTATGGGTGTTTCTGTGTGGTACTGGCGTTCCTCTTCCCGAAGGGGCCCTGCTTCTCCTAGTTGGTGTTGCCGCCGCTGTGTGCTACGCCATGTTTGTTACACTGGGGTGTGTCCTGCTGTTGCGTGTCTTCACTGACATGTGTGCGTCGGTTGTGTGGCGTTGGGTGTTGTCCGTGAATTGGGCGTTGGGGACATGTCTGTGGCCGGCCTGTCACGTGTCATGTGCGTTCGGGGTGGGGCTGATGTGTGTGCTGCTTGGTTGTGTCCCTGTGTCTGTGTGCGACGCATGCATGGCGCTGCGGTTGGCCTCTGCGTTGTGCGCATGTGTGGCGGCGTCATCGGCGCTTTGGGGCCGTGACGGGGTGGTTGGTTCCTAGTCCCAGGTGGTGTGTACACATGTGTTCTGCGATGTTACGATTTGGCCTGTGTGTCATCTGTGGATGCGATGGTGGATGTGTTGTGTACACGCGCTGGTGGGGGTTGTCCGCTTTTTCCGCCCTTGCACTGTGTGCGCTGTTTGCGTGCACTTGTTGTGTGTGTGCCTACCTGCGTCTCCGCGGTACGTTGCGTCCTTGGTGGTGCATCAGCAGAAGCATGGGGAGGGCCTGCAGTGCTGGATTCATGCTCGGGGAGCCGCTTCTTCGTTGTCCGTGCTCTGCGTCCGTGTTACCGCCTCTCTTTCACGTGCGGTGTCTCTTAGCCGTGGGAGCCGTTTGTTTGCGGCATCGTAATTTATGCGCCGGGCGGGACGTGTTTCGTCGGACGGTGTGTGTCAGTTGTGCTGCGCCGCTACGTGAACGGGCGCACTTTGATGGCGGACGGTGTTGCTGGCTTGCCGGCGGTGTTTGGCCTACTTTTCGCATCATAATTGGGCGGGCGTGTGGACTGCTGCGTGCCGGCGGTAACTGGTGGTTTTTGCATCCGCCAGCACGGCGGTTGTGCTTCCGCCCGACATCGTAATGGACCCCTAAGTCAGGGAAAGTGCTAAACACTAAAGATATATAAATTACTATTACCACTCCAGTCAGTATTAAGTGAGAGAAGGTGCTAGACACTAAACATATCTAAATTACTATTCCCACTTCAGTCACTATTAAGTCAGAGAAGGTGCTGGACATTAAAGATATAAAAATTACTATTGCCGACACTCTTAGTTCTAATATCTTGAGACCAGAGGCGTCATTACGGTGGCTCGGGACTCGTCTGCCGACATCGGTCGGACATTACCATTACTGGGACCGCACTTAGGGGCTGATTGCGATACGTTAGGAAACGGCTCCGACAGTCGGTCGGAGCAGTTCCTAACACATCGTAATCAGATGGTCGGATTCCCTTCCGACCGACCCATTATAATGGTGTCTGTCGGAAAGGAATCTGACCACCAGTCGGAATAATTTCAGTAATCCCAAGGGCGGCTCTTTCCACCCGAGGGATTACAATGTCAGATTCCGACAGCCTTTCTGAGCTCGGCCTTTCTGACACAGAAAGGCTGTCAGAAGTCGACTTTGGGGCCTCCATGGGTGCACGGCCTCCCGTTGGAGGCTGAGGGGGCATAAGTGCCCCCCTGTTGATCCCTGCACCCCGTGCCAGGCACCTGGGGTGCCTGGCACGGGGTGCAGGTATGAACTGCACCTCTTCATTTTACAATGAGAGCATGCATTCCGGTCAGAATGCATGCTCCCATTGTAAAGAATAGGAGTGCGACCGAACAGTGTTCTGTCGCATCCTAATTGGCTGGTCAGAAGTGCCGACAGGAGGTCAGTCGGTCCCAGTACCGAAACGATGTTGGTCAGACTTAAGTCCACCCGCCATCGTAATTAGGCCCATGGTGCGGTCACAAGCTCCCATTTCTCCATGGGAGCTGGTGCTGCGGTTGGAAACGGGGAGCAGCCCAAGCTCCCATGGAGAAATGTAAGCTTCTGTTAATCCCTGCACCGCGTGGCAGGCACGTCATGGTGCCTGTCACGCGGTTCAAGGATTAATAGGGAGGCACCGTAGGTGCCCCCAACCGGACGCCACTAAGGGATGGGGGCCCTGCTAAAGGGCCCCCAATGTCACTTTCTCACAGGTTTTTCATGTCGGAAAGCTACACATGAAAAGCCTGTCAGAATCATCCTAATCCGGATGGAGGAAACGCCGTCTATAGGGAGTATGAAAGGTTTCTGAATGGCCAACGGGCTCCTTGAGCCCATCGGAAGCCAGTCTGTTAGACCGGCTGGTTTACACTCCGACCGCCTACATCATAATTGGGTGGTCAGACTGTAAACCTACCATGTCGGTCGGCAAGCCTCCGACGAGCGGTTGGAGGCTTACTGACCGACATCGTAATTGTCCCCAAAATGTTTGTGTCACAATATTTTTAATTTGATATTTTGTCCAAACACAGCAGACATAGGGGCCGATTCCGATTCGGGCCGTAAAAAATACCGACCGACTCGGTACTGAAATTAAGTCCGACCGACACGTACCGGCGCCGTCCGACCCGGGTAGTACGATGAAATGCATGGGAATCACGACCGACTCGTACGAATCACGACCGACTCGTACGGAACACAAGGCGAACGACCGACCCGGACGGAAACAAGCTATCCGGCCGGGAAACCACGCGAATCGAACCGACCGACACGCATCAGGAAATAACCCGAACGAAACGTACCCGCGAACTCCGACCCGCGCAGTACGATGCAATGGGTGCAAATTCAGACCGATTCGTACGGAGCCCAAGCCGTACGACCGACACGCATACAAAACCCACCCGAACAAACACAATACTCCGCGACCGACGCGTATGCCGCATATGAAACTGAGCTGAAACACAGCTGGAACGACTCGGAGAGGCACGCACGAGACAACTGCAACGTCCTACTCGGTCAGAAGAACGACTCCTACATGCACAATAATCACAAATGAAAAAATACCAAAAAAAAGGGCCAAACAAGCAATGACAAAGCCAATAAATACAGGGGGTGAAAAAAATGGAACAAGGACACACCCCCAACTCCACCTACATAAAGGCCACAAATCCCTACCATGATCCTTTGCAAATTCCACTGACCTGCCAGCACAGAACACCATCACACAGCAAACACAGACACACACACAGCTCATCCAACACAAAAGCCACACACCATTAGCACCTCAACAAATAGCACCCTCACACACACACACAGCAAAACCTACACACACACACCCTCACTTGCACACACACACACATCAATCACCACCACCACCACCCATCACCATGCCCCTAAAGAAGAATCCAAAGTTCCTAGATAGTGAATTGGAAGTCATGGTAGACGAGATCCTGAGGGTAGAGCCACAGTTGTTTGGCACATTGGTCCAACAGACCCCCATGTCGCAGAAAACCAAGATGTGGGCGAGGATCGTCGACAGGGTGAACGCACAATCACCATGTTTGCGCACAAAGGAAGACATCCAGAACAGGTGGTATGATGTGCGCAGGAGGGTCAGAGACCTACTCAAGAAGGATTACCTCCTGAGCCAGCACACCGGCAGTGGCCCTCCTGCAAAACCAGTATACCTCAGGCCCTGGGAGGAGAAGGTGCGGGCCATCCTACCACCAGTGAGCGTATATGGACTAACAGACATCCCAGAGCCTGGTGAGTACACAACTAATATACACAATATTGTGTGCCAATACACACACATCACTGTCAAGGGGACAGTCAAACCATCCACCCCTAGTAAATCAACAGCAACCAAAAGATAATCATCCCAAGATGTGTATGTCAGTTAGATAAACACAATACATGCCATCTCATAGTGATATGTAACTGTGTCATGACATGTACAAACCTAACAACAAATAGAGCAAGGCAGTGGCACAAATATAACCAACAAACACTGCCTGATATTTTGCCACCACTAGAACACCACCTCACAGGGAAGCTCACTTAAAGGAAGGAATTCTGTGTATGCTGGTGAAGTCAGTGTAGCCAATAGCATGATGGGAGTTGTAGTCACAGATACTGCTCACCCTCACAATTGGCCCATCAACACCACTCTGAACCATGCTCACATCACAGGAAGTGGATAAGGACTGACAAGATGGCTGACACTGGCTACTGCTGTGGGGAGCACAAGGCCCTGCTGGGAACTGTGCACCAACAAACAGCACAACACCACTGCCTGACATCCTGAAAGCCAACTTGCACTCTCTGCAATGCAAGCACGTTGCATGGTGGGATATCTGGCTGGGTGGGAAGGAGGACTCACAGCACTGACCATAGTTACAAGCAGCTCACCTCACACACACCCTCAACACAAACTCCACATAACCCACCTGGGAGAATGCAATGCCTCACATACCAAATGAAGATCCCACAAAGAACCACCACCCTGGGTAATGCTGTGTGAAGCACAGGGACACACCTGGGACTTGTAGCCAAACAAACGCAAGGACAACACTGTCAGCCTTCCTGTCAGCACAGGCACACTACCCCACAGGGAAGCAGAGTCAAAAGGAAGGAAGTACGGGCATGCTGGGAAGGGGGTGTAGGCAATAGCATGATGGGAGTTGGAGTCACAGATACTGCTCACCCTCACAATTGGCCCATCAACACCACTCTGAACCATGCTCACATCACAGGGAGTGGATAAGGACTGACAAGATGGCTGACACTGGCTACTGCTGTGGGGAGCACAAGGCCCTGCTGGGAACTGTGCACCAACAAACAGCACAACACCACTGCCTGACATCCTGAAAGCCAACTTGCACTCTCTGCAATGCAAGCACGTTGCATGGTGGGATATCTGGCTGGGTGGGAAGGAGGACTCACAGCACTGACCATAGTTACAAGCAGCTCACCTCACACACTCCCTCAACACAAACTCCACATAACCCACCTGGGAGAATGCAATGCCTCACATACCAAATGAAGATCCCACAAAGAACCACCACCCTGGGTAATGCTGTGTGAAGCACAGGGACACACCTGGGACTTGTAGCCAAACAAACGCAAGGACAACACTGTCAGCCTTCCTGTCAGCACAGGCACACTACCCCACAGGGAAGCAGAGTCAAAAGGAAGGAAGTACGGGCATGCTGGGAAGGGGGTGTAGGCAATAGCATGATGGGAGTTGGAGTCACAGATACTGCTCACCCTCACAATTGGCCCATCAACACCACTCTGAACCATGCCCACATCACAGGGAGTGGATAAGGACTGACAAGATGGCTGACACTGGCTACTGCTGTGGGGAGCACAAGGCCCTGCTGGGAACTGGGCACCAACAAACAGCACAACACCACTGAATGACATCCTGAGAGTCAACCTGAACCCACTGCAAGGGTGGCATGCTTCATGGTGGGATAACTGGGCCAGGTGGAGAAGGATGGCCGGATGTCCACCAAATACAACCAATGCTGGCCATGCACACACCTCAACATTCATATTGAAATGCCCCAGGTATGCATGACAATGTGCTACACCAATATCAACCTCTTACTGTGACAACTTAGGACAATGCAATGTACATGCCCGTATCCAGAGGTACAGTCACAACTGTCAGGTGTGTGAACCATTGATGCCTGTAGAAACATTACATACAATGTGTGTCTCTTCCAAATACAGGTGATGATGATGGGGACACAGCAGCAGGCGAGGAGGAGTCCCTGTCCCAGGCTCCGAGGGACACAGAGCTCACTGGTGTGGAACAGCCTCTGCCCTCCTCGGATGGCGAAGACCTACCTGGCACCTCCGGTGTGAGTCATCATGCAGCACCAGCTGGACCAACATCTGCACCCCCTGCACCCACCCCTCCAACAACTGCCAACATACAGACCACCCCGCCGACCGACAGACCAAGGACCACCGCTGACAACAGCACAGGGCCCCCGGCCCACCGTTGAACAATGGATGACAACACCACTAACAACCCCCAAGTGGGCCTCGGGTCACCTGTGCGTGCCGCCGCAGGTCCTGCACATGTCGCCAGGGGTGGTAGACATAGGTCGCTGCTTGCAGAGGGGTCTGGACTGCATGATGACCCACAACTGGCACGCATCGCTGATGCGTACCAGGCTAGCACCGGAGAGGTCAGACAGGTAGTGGGGATCCTCAAGGACATACAACAGCAGCAGGCTGCCCATCATGCCCGCTTGGACTCCCACATGTCCCGTGTGGAGACACACATGTCTCGCATGTAGTCCAAGTGGGACACATTACAAGAACTCACAGCGGTGCATAGGGACATATTGACATGCCTCCGCCAGATTAGCACCAACATGGCCACACCTCCCTGTGTGCCCACAACATCTGGTGCTGCAACAACTGACACCGCCACAGGGAGGGAGGAGGACTCTGGCAGAGACTCCCTGCACCGCAGCAGCCTGCACGTGAGGGTCCCCCCCAAAGAAGAGGGGTCGTCCGAGGAAGGAAAACTGAGAGGTTGATGGCCACGTACATCCCCCAGGAAGCCAACACCTGTTCCGGAAATTATCCTTTGTGTGCAAACGTTTCACCCTGTCGAATGCAACAGTACTTTCCCACATGACATGGGGAGTTCAAGTTGGACTAATGTATCATATGACTGTGGACTTCACTCAGGACATTTCTGCTACCAAGACTTCCAACTCATCTGGGAACTTTGGATCACAATCCCAATGTACAGCACCCACCATCCTGTGCACTATACACACACACATTTCTGTAAATAAAATCACTAGTACACCATACTTGCCACTGTTGTTATTCAAATGTGGATACTGTTATGGTGAGGATGTTCTGCCAAATTACACTGTGTATGCTAACTACTACAGCAAGTACAACACCGTTGTGTGAGTCATGGTGACGTGACACATATGAGGGAGACACACCACTAGGGCTACACAACACAGACACCAGGGCCATCGGACTCATCGCCCACAGTGATGTTACCTGGAAATACAGTGGAATGCACAGACACCACACCTATTCAGAGTCTGTGTCAACTAGCCCACAGGTGCAGTAAGCAAATGTCAGTCAGATGTGTGACCACAGACAACGCACATCCCAAAGTGAAGCACAGGTTTATTACACATTAGCAACATGTTGTTTCCACTACAAATGCAAGGTTTACCCACGTGGCAGTGGCCACACAGTCAACAAGTGCAGAAGATATGAAGTCATGGGGTGTGTGGCACATCATTTGTAGGGAAACTACTGCTGCCACCCTGAAAGCTGAATCATGGTGTCGGGGGATCCAAGTTGACCAAAGTACACAGTAAGCACCCTGTGAAGGACAGACATGACACACAGTTAAAATCACTGTAGAACAGGACAGTACTGCAATACTCATGCCCAATACATGTCACAAGACAACTACACAAAACCAAGTTAGCATGTCAGAACTGTTGGGGAGTTCAGACTACCTGGAAGGACACATTGCTGCACGCATCCACTCAAGTAGCACATGGCCACACTAAAACAGCACCAGAGCACCACCCACACATATCATGCAAACTCACGTCATTCACATTACATCTCCCTGGATACTCACATTCAGCTGAAGAAGTTGGTGATGAGCTGTGTGCGGACATCACCATCATCATCATCATCATCACTGGCATCGTGGTCCAGGCCAGGATCCTCCACAGGTGGCGGACGTTGGTCATCGTCATCCAGGATGAGAGGCAACTCCTTCCGCACTGCCAGGTTGTGTAGCATGCAGCAGACGATGACAATCTTGCACACCTTTGCTGGGGCATATGGGAGGGCCCCTCCTGTCTTGTCCAGGCAGCGGAGCGGCTCTTCAGGAGACCAAAGGTCCGCTCTATCACTCTCCTGGTCCGACCATGTGCCTCATTGTAGCGCATCTGGGCTGGTGTCACAGGGTTGCTGAGGGGTGTCAGCAACCACGGCATGTTGGGGTATCCGGAGTCACCTACGGACAGACAAGTGCACATTAGCTGATTTGGAAAAGTGGGTGGAATACTACAGATCAGAACACACAGAATGGTACAAAGTCAGTACACACCGACAAGCCAGGCACGCTGGTTCTGCATCTGTGCCATCATCCTCGGGATGCGACTACTCCTCATCACGTAGGCATCGTGTGCTGAACCAGGGAAACAGGCACACACATGTGTGATGCTCATATCTGCTACACATACCACCAGAGCATTGATCGAATGGTAATGTTTACGGTTCCGGTATGCCTGCTCATGTGCCTGTGTTGCTATCAAAGCCACATGTGTCCCATCAATGGAGCCAATGACATGTGGCATCCTCCCCAGGGCATAGAAGTCACTCTTGACGTCAGTGAGTTGTTGACGTGTAGGGAAATAGATGTACTGGTTCAGGCATCTCAACATTGCCTCCAAAATATCGCATAGCACACGGCTGAACATAGTCTGTGACATCCCACCGACAGTCGCAACAGTGTGTTGAAAGGTACCGGTGGCAAAGAAGTGTAGGGCTGCCATTACCTTCACCTTGGGGGTCAGCGCCGTAGGAGTACGGCCGGCCAGGTTGCAAATGTGGTGCCAAGCGCACTGCCAAATCCTCAATCAGCTGCCTGGTGAAGCGGTACCGTCGGATGCTGTCACGTTCCACCATCGTTGCCAGGTCAGGGAATGGTCTATGGACAGCTGGAGCCCTGCAGTGCATAGGTTGAAGGAAAAAAGATTGTCAGTCACCCCACATATGTGCCATTCACCATACACAATTTCACATGAAACATCATTACGTGACACAAGTACTTGATGTGTGTGCCGTTCTGTCGGACATAACTCGCACCTACATGGCCATCATCTAACTTCTCAGTACAACATGTGTGCACAACAGGTACCAGGTTGTGCTATTGGAAACCATTAGGCTGTGTCACAGTACCCATTTACTGCTGTCACGTTCCACACACACACCACAGTGACATGTCTGGACAGATGCACCACAGGCATCACAGCTCATTGACAGGTAGATTCCCAGTGACCCTGTCTTGCCACATGGACACTGGCATGACATGGCGTATCATGTACACGTCAGAAAATGAAACATGACTCCCATAGGTAGTGGCCCCTGTCGCATCCGCAGGACAGACATGGACGCCAGTGACGCACAACATCAAAGTCCATGCACAAACAACGTTGATGTGGAGACTGTCTCCCATCGTGCACATGGAATCAGAGACATCGGAAACACAACATGCACACAGACTGTGGCAGGGACATCACTATTGTGGCAATGGGTCATCCTGTGACATACATGCCTTCCCACATGGGACCCTGGGGGTATGTGACATGTCATACACATACACAACCTGGAAATGTGACCATGCCACATGCTCCAAAATGAACTGTTGCACATCACAGTGGTCATGTGCACAACACACCAAGGACCCTGTCCCCATGAACACGTGCACAGCCTGGGTGTGGCTGCCCCCAAGTGCCACCACAGAAACCACATGTTAACCCCCATACACAGAGAAGGAAATGCAGCCTTACATGCCTTAGGAAACAGTGTAGACTGGGTGTGGTGTTGTAGGTGTGCCCCTGGGTCTCTGGCAGGTATATGTGGCTGGCATACGTTCACCAGTGACAAGCATGGTGACATATGCGACTGACCTGTACAGGGACGCGTTGTACAGCAATGGTCCGATCGGTGTGCCGGCCGGCCCATTGCATGCAATGTACCGAAATCGCAGCGTTGTACAGTAATGGACCGATCAGTGTGCCGGCGACCCATTGCATGTGATGTATCGAAATACGCGTTGTACAGCAATGGACCGATCGGTGTGCCCGGCCGGCCCATTGCATCTGTTGGTGATGCGAAATACGCGTTGTACAGCAATGGACCGATCGGTGTGCCCGGCCGGCCCATTGCATCTGTTGGGAAGTACGCATTGGATGCCGACGGTTGTGTGATCCCCGAAATCACGGCGTTGTACAGCAATGGACCGATCGGTGTGCCCGGCCGGCCCAATGCATGTGTCGTGGCCGAGTACGCGTTGTACAGCAATGGACCGATCGGTGTGCCCGGCCGGCCCATTGCATGTGTTGTGATCCGCGAAATACGCGTTGTACAGCAATGGACGGTCGGTGTGCCCGGCCGGCCCATTGCATGCTGTTGTGAGCGAGAGTCGCAGCGTTGTACAGCAATGGACTGATCGGTGTGCCCGGCCGGCCCATTGCATGTGATGTATCCGCGTTGTACAGCAATGGACGTCGGTGTCGGCCGGCCCATTGCATGTGTTATCCCGAAATACGCGTTGTACAGCAATGGACCGATCGGTGTGCCCGGCCGGCCCATTGCATGTGTTGTGAGCGGGTAACGCTGTTAGTACAGCAATGGACCGATCGGTGTGCCCGGCCGGCCCATTGCATCTGTTGTGAGCGGGTACGCGTTGTGGCAGCAATGGACTGATCGGTGTGCCCGGCCGGCCCATTGCATCTGTTGGGAGCGAGTGCGCGTTGTACAGCAATGGACCGATCGGTGTGCCCGGCCGGCCCATTGCATGTGTTGTGAGCTGTGGTACGCGTTGTACAGCAATGGACCGAGCGGTGTGCCCGGCCTGCCCATTGCATCTGTTGGGAGCTGGTGCGCGTTGTACAGCAATGGACCGATCGGTGTGCCCGGCCGGCCTTCAACGCTGGCACGCATGTGTTGCAATGAGTCCGGGTGCACGCTGTTGTGGCAGCAATCGGACCGATCGGTGTGCCCGGCCGTCCCATTGCATATGATGTGTGCGAGTACGCGTTGTATCCCGAAATACGTGTTGTACAGCAATGGACCGATCGGTGTGCCCGGCCGGCCCATTGCATCTGTTGTGAGCCGAGTGCGCGTTGTACAGCAATGGACCGATCGGTGTGCCCGGCCGGCCCATTGCATATGATGTGTGCGAGCACGCGTTGTATCCCGAAATACGCGTTGTACAGCAATGGACCGAACGTTGCGCACACATTGGCTGGGGCCTGGCATGGCAACGGACGCGTTTTGAAGCTCCAACGAGTCTGATGCAGTGAATTCAGTTGGCCAGCCACAACAATGTTGCAAAATCATGGGTGTCATGAAGTTGAAGATTTGAAGGATGCTGTGGGCGTGTATTAGTGCTGCTATTCCATGGATTGGTCAGATTCTGGAAGATGCAAGCGACTTGGCCCTATCACTTTGGACACATGGGACAGTATCTGCCTCTGCAGCACACATATAATGCTGGCTGTTCCCCTGAGAGCTCACTTGCCTGCACTACATGCTCCAGGGCGACATCTGCCACCAACACTGCTGCTGTT
>CAWUFW010027717.1:0-25354 GCA_963921515.1 Calotriton arnoldi
CTAAGTGTCCTAAAGGCAAATGCTATGGTTACTTCCTTCCCTCCAATAAACTGGGCAAATATGGAACCAATACCCTTCAGACTGGGATCTACAGAGATGAAACACTTACCATGAGGGTTGTAAGGTTTAAGTGCGGGACCATTAATCACAATTTCTTTAATATCAATATAGGTTTGATTGATTTCACTTGTCCATATGAATTTTACACCCTTACGGAGTACATTTCTTATTGCTTGTACAAGTAAGGCTTACCCTAGGACAAAATGAGCATAGTATTCGCACAGCCCTAGAACTGAACGTAAAGATTCCTTACCAAGGAGTAGTGAAACTTTTGAATGGTATCTAGGTTGCCAAATTTAAATGTGATGCCCACAGTGGTGACAGTATGTCCTAAATAATCCACTTCTTGCATCAGCAGATTACATTTTTCCAGTCTAACTGTAATTCCTCTTTCTTTCAGTATAGATAACACTTTTTCAAGTACAGTGATATGTTCTTCTTTATCTTTAGTAAAAATCTGAATGTCATCCTGGAATGCCTGAACGCAATCCAACTCACCAAAGAGGGTATCCACGCACACAAGGCCCTCCACGCACTCACACAAGGCCCTCCACGACACCCGACCAGCATACCTGAACAGCCACCCCAAAGGACCCTACGATCAGCCCAGCTCTCCTATGCCGTGG
The DNA here is from genome assembly GCA_963921515.1 of Calotriton arnoldi. NCBI lineage: Eukaryota > Metazoa > Chordata > Amphibia > Caudata > Salamandridae > Calotriton > Calotriton arnoldi. The sequence goes on from CAWUFW010027717.1 coordinate 687, forward strand.
TCCCCCGCACCAGAAAGACCAGATCGGGAGGCCGCTCCTTCTCCTTCCTCGTGGCCAGAGCCTGGAACGCCCTTCCGCTCCACCTCAGACAAACAACATCGCTCCCCATCTTCGCAAGAAACCACAAAACCTGGCTCTTCGACAGACCCCCTCCTTGATGGACTGGAACCTGCACCCCTCCCCCAGCGCCTTGAGACCCTTACGGGTGAGTAGTCGCGCTCAACAAACGCCTGATTGATTGATTGATTGATTTATCCATCATCTTTTGAAAAATGCTGGCAGCCGATCTCAGACCAAAAGTTAGTCACAAATATTTTAAAGCACCATGCGGCTAGACAAAATTCATTAAATCTTGAGATTGTTTACTTATGGCGATCTGGTGGTAAGCAGAGTAGAGGTCGATGGTAAAAAAATATACTTTGCCTCACCAATATTAGCTAACATTTCTTGAATGTGTGCAAGGGGATGGCAATCAACCACAATATTTTGCTTCAGAGACCATAAATCCACACACAGCCGTAGCTCACCTTTTTCCAGGTTAAAACAACAGGGGAAAACCACTCTAATGAATGTGTGTTATATGGTTCCCTCTAAGTTCCTTGTGTACACAAAGTAGGCTAGGCCTCACTTTATGGATGACGGGACAAGCATCTTTTTTAAACTTAATACAATGTCCAAAATCTTTAAGTGTAGCAGCGTCATTTTTAAACACTGGAAAACCTAATGGTCATGGTTTGGAGAATAAACTCTTCAGTTTCTATGGCAAATATAGGTAACCCTCCAAAAACAATTGGTTCTTTATGGCCAGGGTGCAGTATGATACCTAATTTGGCTAGATCCTTAAAGCCTACAATATCACGTCCTTTGACAGCCGCACACACTTTATGGAGATTTTCCTTCCCATATACTCCACACTTCCATTAAAGTAACCCAGAAGATCAATATCAAATTCATCAAATGATTTGGGATTGATGTCAGGCTTCTCAATCTTAAAGTCCCTGGGCCAATGTTTGAAAATTTGATGTGCGCCAAAATAGTAATAGGTACCCCTGAGTCTGCCATGACCAAAATGGGCTAATCATCCATTCTGGACTGCATCAGTTGATCTTTCATCCTTGTAAAATCTTTGTTACACTTGTTATCAATTGTCAACAGCACATTGTCAAATTTGTAAGTGCACTCATGCATAACAGTATCATTGACCTCAACATTGCTCACTTTTACCTTAGGCTCACTTGCATTGCACATAGCTTGAAGTGCCCAAGTTTCTCGCAATTAATGCACCTTTTGTTCTGCGCTAGACAAAAGGGATAGTTACCAATGTGAGCATGGGAGCCACTATAAAAGCAAACCAACTGCCCTCTTTTTTTAAACATTTTTATTTACTGCTCAAGCTCTCCTTAGGTTCCTCATATACATTCCAGAGCACATTTCCATTACTGAGTGTAGTAACAGTTGGTAAGTTGTCGAAAACTCTTAGGCCAGTAATTCCAGAAAGATTAAATGGTAGAGCAATTTTATGATTAAGTTCATAGCCAGCAGCATCAATGGGTACAAGATAATTTTCAAATATGCGCAGCCTTTGCTTCAATTTTATTTCTGGGTTACCCTGACTTTGTAAGAATGGTGGCGGTTGAACTAAATTAACACTGGAAGCCATAATAAAATGATTCAAAGTGTATGTCAAGAAAGTCAACCAGAGGACCAAAATAGTACACACATCCCAAATAAAACTGTCACTGATACCAAAAAAAAAGAAATAATAATAATTTTCAGTCATCTCTTGTTCGAATTTTTGAAGTTTCAAATCCTTCGCTCCATGCAGCAACCCTCCAGCAGAGCTTGCAATGATAAAAAAGTGCACAAAATATTAGTGAACCAAGGAAGATTAACCACTTCTGCGCATTAGCACATCCGTCAACTGCCACGCAGCTTTACACAGGATTTACTGTTGTGTGATGATCCACCAACATAACCGGCCCGCTCCAATATGGCTGCCTTGGGGTAGTAATGTGGGCCTGTGCACCACGAACAAGGCTGTTCCCAGATGGCCGCTAAGCATCTTACGTCAGACGCCAACATCACTTGTCTCATGGCAAGCATTTCCACTGTCGGCATTCCTCTCGCTGGAGATGCGAGCACGTCTGGGACACGCTCACCTGGATCTCACACTGTGAATCCTCACAGTGATGGTCGCACTCATGTGGATCTCACGCTCCACATTCGCCAGCCGTTGTTCTTCATACACAAACTCAGGTAACCAGTGACCAACTGCTCTCCACGAAGCGTAGAACGGCAGCGCACCTCAATTTTGTATTCTTTTCTTCTGCTCCAAGCCCTCCAACTCCAATGCTTGTGTAGTTTTAAGACAGCTAATTCCTCGTAACGTATGGTAATCTCAACTCATTGAGCAGTGGCGTAGCAAAACTTGAGGGGGCCCCTTGCAAAGTACACGAGGGTGCCCCCACAAAGTACACGAGGGTGCCCCCACAATCTGGTCCCAGTCAGGAGATATCAGGCTAGGGGCCTGCTGCCCATGCACAATGCCAGGGAGGGGTACCCTGGAGCTCGGGCCCCCTGCACTGAGAGATGCGGGCCTATTGTTACGCCACTATCATTGAGTACTGCCAGTGGATTGTGAAAGACGATGATGACATCTCAATTCGTTACGCCTCTCCTGGTACTAAATTATGTAGCAAGGCAAAGAGGACCTAGGACGATACTGGTTTCAAATGTAGGAAGTTTAATACACTGCAAACAACCCACAACAGAATAGAAGCAGAAGCCCTGGTCAACTCAGCAACCAGGATCAGAATGCTGCCAAGAAAGAGCAGAGAATCCCCAATACATTCTATATTCCAGAATACAATGAACATAGAAAAACATAGTTACATTCAAATACATTAAACTATTCCATACTACAGTATGGCTCTGGCCCCGTAGTTGTCGTTGATTTAAAGTGGGCAATTACCGTTTGCATAATTAAAGCCTATTTTGCATGAACTTGGGATAAATGATCAGTCAAGTTTTTCTTTAGACAGAGCAGTGACCAATAAAGTGTTGCTATAACCGTCAGCGATACCCAATTGCTCAAAAGCGTGCTTCATTTATTTCAGCCACAGGATCTCACCCGCTCCATCCATTGCCGGGCAGGCTTTTATAACTAGTCTAATAAAAGCTTCTTTGGTAGAGGTGCAAATCTTAAGCCATAGCAGTAACAGGGCAAGGTAAGCCGCATCAGTAAAATATTTTAAACCCAGTTCTGCATGGCCTATAGACTAACTAAACTAAATTAGGAATTGATAAAATGTGATTCAGAAATCTATTTTCAATAGTCCGTTGCTGTTCAACATTTACCTAGCTCCACACACAGCACCATAAAGACCCACAGTACTCATTATGTGTACTGCATGCTGCTATTAAAAGGGGAGAAAAACAGTTCTCTTTGCCCAGACCTTTATCTTTAACAACCACACAATAAGCAGTCTAGAATGTTCCTGATGATGTCAGATGGGGTTGAGATCTACTGTGACAGAATTCACCGGCAGGCCCTTTTAAGGTCAGTCAATAAACACTAGTACTCATGCTCCACGCGAGGAGTCAGCCGGTCTCACCTTAGGCAGCCACATTAATCTGCTACCTCAGTGTTGGTTTGCAGCAATTATTCAAGTCTGTTTATGTTTCACTGTAGGAGGCTTGCTTAGTATACGGTGCACACTTATTTAAGTTATGCACCTTGCACTAACCCAAGCAACTCTTATGGTGATTTTAGTGGTCTTTGATAACCATAGAAAGCTCTCAATGTGGTAGCTGTGGAGAGCAGACTTCAGGCTCATCTTGAAGGAATGTTCAGCAGCTTCTTTATCATTCTAATATTGTAGTGTAGGTTGAACGAAAAGAACCACGCAGTGTTTATATAAAATTTCTTCTGTTTATTACACAACACTCACTAACACATTGGTATATATACCCGGAGATATCACTTCAAATGCAATCAGGTAAGTAGCACAAAATACTGTGGTCTTCAGGGGGGACCAAACCATATACTAGGAAAGCGTAATGTGAACTGCAAAGGGAATGGGACTTTGACCAGAAGACCCAGGGGAGTCGGGGACACAATGAACCACCCTACATAAGTACCCAGGACCCCCACAGAGGCTGTGCGCAAATCGGGAACACAGCGTGACCAATGGAAGTCAATATGGGAAGTCGTGGTTGCAGTTTTGCAGAAGAAGGGCCCTTCCTAGTGGACCCCCAAGAATTCCCTTGGAGGACGGAAGGTTGGAGAACCACTCCACCCATGGATGCCCCGGGAACCAGGTTATCTACACCAGGGAAGCCAGGTGCATATGGGTGAATAACCATCCGAAACCTCCGTAGATGACAATGGAAGACTTAGAAGAAAATGCCTCTGGAGAAGTTCATAAAGAAGTCTGATGGAATCCAAGGGTGGATATTGGAAGTGAAGAACCTGCAAGCAGAGGGGACAGAGTCTATGCCACTCAGAAGACACAATGCCCACCGATGTCAGGAGGTTCAGGAGAGGTGACTGCAGCTATGAGGACCAGGCGATGCTGAGGAAGACCAGGAGCTGTGCACGAGCTGTCCCATGTCGGATGTTGGTGACTAGGTGGTCGGTGTCATGCAGGAGCACCAACAAGCCTTGGTAGCCACAACTGGCATGGAGAATGAAAAAGGAGCAATGTTGGGACCAGCAAGGTCCAGGGGCTCACCAACAGCAGGACAGTCTGAGCAGGCCTGAGCAAGTAAGGGAGCAAACCGAAGTAGTAGAAGACCCTTAGGAGAACCCACAGGCCGACGGAACAGGAGTCGAAACAGGACCTTGACCAGCTCACCAAGAACGAAGGTCCAAGGGGCAGAGGATGTGGTGAGGATGCTCATCTTGGAGGGAAGAAATGCTGGAGGCTGGAGCTTGTTGTAGCCCAAAAATCTCTGGAGTGCAGAGCCAACAAGCCTTGGCAACCGCAAGTTAACGTGGAAAACAGGGGCTCGGTCCTAGCAGTTCTGACGAAGGATACTGGCCTCAAAATTGTAGAGAAGACAGGTCAGGCAGAAACAGCACCCGTGTTGCGGAGCCTCAGGAAGGCCGTAGGACTACAGGAGCAGCAGACCAGTCAGTTTCATTGTGGTGCCCTCAGGTGCTGGAGATGGACTCCTTAACTCCAAGGGAGATTACTTTGGGTGTCCTTGATGCCCACAGGCCTTTCTAAGAACCTGGAAGAAGCACAGACACAGACTTGCAGAACAGCAAGACCAGGAGCAGCAGGAGTCTTCCTTGGTGCAGTCTCGGTTCCAGACGAAGTCCAACAAAGTCCAAGTATCCAGGCGGTCGAAGAGTGACGTGGTTTCCGCCTTGAGTCTTGTCCCACGAGGAATATGAGGAACCATCCACAGATAAGCCCTTAAGTACCCTAGGGAAAGGGTTGGAACAACTCAGTGGTCCCTTCCAGAGGAGGGGTTGGACAGAAGGGAGGATACTCCTATATCCTTTGTCCAGTTTTGTGCCAGAGCGGGAGCCAAGGGCTTCCTGAACTGGCTCAAACTGGAGTATGCAAGGAGGGCACCAAATGTGCTCTTCAAAGCAGTCTGGTGGCACTGGCAAATGCCCCCACCCCAGCCCATTTACTAGTTCCTGTCTGAAAGGTGGTCACACCTCCCTGTGACAGGAAACCTATTGTTATACCTTCCCCTGCTCAAGCTTGGCTCAACAGCAGGAGGGCAGGATCATGCCTGTGGTCGGCAGTATAACTAGCCTGCTGTAAGACCCTGAAAGGCCGTTACCCGGAGTACAGGGGAGCACCCCAAGGGAGCCCCCCCATTACATAGGACTATACTTACAACACTGGAATCGTTCTTGGGGCATGATTCCAACATGTTTGATTCCAAACATGACCGGATTCGGTGCAGCCACTATATAGTTAGACATCTCGTAATGACTGATGTCCACTATATGTATTAAATGTAGAATCGACACTGAGGTTTGTAGGGGTGTCCTGCTCATGCAGGGGCACCCTCACACTTATAACCAAGCAGCCTGCCCTCAGGACTGAACAGCCTGCCATAGAGATGACATATAGGTTTAAAGTGCAATGACCTCAGATATAAGGAAATATAAGGAAACTTATATCTGTTGTGAGAGGTGCAAGCACCAGGTCATACAGGCTGCAATGGCAGGCCGATAGTCACAGTTTAAATGAACTCCCATGGGTGGCACAATACATGCTGCTGCCCATGAGAGACCCCTGGTGTACCTATGCCCTGGGTACCTCAGTACTATATACTAGGGACGTACAAGGGTACACCAGTAGCCAATTGTGGATGCACAAAAGTACTTACCATGGTCAATTTAGGGAGAAACAATAGTGACTGGGGTCCTTATTAGCAGGATCCAAGTCAGACTAGGTCAAAAACATTCTGACATCAGGCAAAAAGTAGGGGTAACCATGAAAGGAGATCCTACTTTCCTACGTTTACATATTCATTTATTTTGTTTTTAGGTCGAGTCTAGCAACAGCGCGCATGCGCTGCTCGCTCTACGAGACTGCTGTAGTAGAATATGGGAGAAAAGCTGCACCCACTCTCCGCCCATATTTTTCATTGGCTTGTGTCATTGCCTTTCATAAATGCTGCCTTCGGATTCGTTAATAGGCTTTATAGTCCCTCCTTAGTCTGGCCTTGCTTAATTTGTAGCGTCCCATGGCTACTGACCCCTTTACTTGGGTTGTTACATGGGATCTGTTATTTAGTCTGTAAGCATGATTTACTTTATTGAGTTTCTCTTACTGCAGGCTCGACATGCGCTGCTTCAGCTGAAACCGCTTGTGTTTTTTAAGCAGCACAGCCGCCCCGTAACACGGGCGCCTACTTTCAATCACTTTAACCCGGCATTATCTTGTGTCTCTTTCAACCCCCAAGTTAAATAGATTTAGAAATGATTGGCGAATTAAGTCATGTGAATTCCACGTAGCACATAATTGTGTGCTAATGAGCTGAAGCTGAAAACAGCACATCTGTGTTACATGTCATCTGCACTCAAGCCACCTGACGGGTTGTATTCAAAAGCCTGTTTTATTAACAACACCGAAATGAATGTGACCCGAATTTACGCGTCACTCAGTGCACTGCCTGAACTGAGACAATTATACAGTGAGAATAATTGTCTCAGTTCAGGCAGTGCACTGAGTGACGCGTAAATTCGGGTCACATTCATTTCGATGATATTTTTGTGGTTTTGGGTACAGGCCACTACTCAGTTTGCACACCAAAACAAAATTTAAAACATTGAAAAACGATTCAGCAGGTGTGCATTCTACCATCTTTTGCAATGGAATTATTAACAACACCACCACAACCACCAATACCACCACCAATACCACCACCAATACCATTACCAATACAACCAATACCACCACCACCAATACGCCCACCACCAATACCACCACTACCAATACCACCAGCAATACCACCAATACCAATATCACCACCATTACCACCACCAATACCCCCACTACCAATACCCCCACCACTAATGCCACCACCACCAATACCACCACCACCAATACCACCACCACCATACCACCACAACCAATACCACCACCACCATCAATACCACCACCAATACCAATACAACCACCAATACCACGGCCACCAATACCACCATCACCAATGCCAATACCACCACCACCAATGCCACCACCACCAATACCACCACTACCAATACCACCACCACCAATACCACCCAACATCCCACCACCACAAACAATACCATCACCAATACCATTAATACCACCATCAATACCACCACCACCAATACCACCACCAATACCTTTGCCACCAATACCACTACCAATATCACCACCAATACCACCACCAATACCACCACCAATACCAATATCACTACCACCACCACCACTACCACCACCACCAATACCGCCAATACCACCACCAATGCCAGCACCAATATCACCACCACCAATACCACCACCGATACTACCACCAGAACCACCACCACCAATACCACCACAAATCCCACCACTGATACCATCATCAATACCACCACCACCAATATCAACACCACCACCAATACCACCACCACCAATACCCCCACCACCACCAATAGCACCACTACCAATACCACCACCAATACCTTCTCCACCAATACCACCACAAATACCACCACCACCAGTACCACCAACAATACAACCAGTACCACCACCACCACCAATACCACCACTACCAATACCATCACCACCAATACCACCACCACTACTAATACCACCACCACCAATACCACCACCAATTCCACCAATATTCCCATCACCAATACCATCACCAATAGCACCACCAGCAACAATACCACCAATACTACCACCAATACCACCACCACCAATACCACCACCAATACCACCAACAATACCACCAACACCTATACCACCGATACCACCACCATACCATCAATACCACCACCAATACCACCACCACCATACCAATACCACCACCACCAATACCACCACAAATCCCTCCACCGCCAATAACATCACCAATACCATCTATACCACCACCACCACCACCACCAATATCACCACCACCAATACCACCACCACCACTAATACCACCACCAATACCACCACCACTACCACCACCAATGCCACCACCACACCAATACCACCACCAATACCCCAACCACCAAATACCACCACCAACAATACCACACCAATACCAGTACCCCCACCAATACCACCACCAAAACCACCACCAATACCACCACCACTAGTACCACCAGTACCACCACCACCAGTACCACCACAAATACCACCACCAACAATACCACCACCACCAACAATACTACCACCACCACCACCAATAACACCTCCACTAATACAACCACCAATGCCACCACCACAATCAATACCACCACCCATACCACCAGCAATACCCACACCACCAATACCACCACCACCAATACCATCAACACCACCAATACCACCACCATTACCATTACTGCCACCAATACCACCACCACCACCAATGCCACCGCCAATACCACTACCACCAATACCAGAACCACTAATACCACCACTACCAATAGCAATACCACCATCAATACCTCAGCACCACCAATACCAGCAGCTTAGCGCGTCTCGCTCACTAGTAATAGCAGGGGCACTGTACAAGGCTGAAGCTGCAGCCGAGACCATCCCTCCCTCCCTCCATGCCTGCCATAAAGCACAGCCCACCCTGCACCAGGATGTGAAGCCAGGGCCCTACTACAGCTGGAGTATTTTTTATTAGGCCAAAGATAGCAATGACATTACGCAATGCAACACTGCACACTTGTGAGAAGTTGGCCTGGTATATGCTGTTCACTAATTAAAGTGGACACCTTGCACCAGTCCAAATTGACTCTTATGGTAGATAGGTTTAAGACAACCTTTATAGAAAGCTATCCTAGTGGTAGCTGTGGAGAGCAGCCTTCAGGCTAAGTCTTGAAGGAATGTAAAGCAGCTTGTTTTACCACATAATCTCATGGATCACCAAATGAAAAGACACCACACAGGTATATATATCAAATATATATGTATTTATTAATAAACAACTCTCTACTAATCTCTTTATGAGATTAGAAGCCAGGAACATATGCACAAATCAACAGTTCTCAATAAATTAAGCACAATATGGCTGGGGCCCTAGGGGCGTACCAGACCATATACTAAGCAAGAGACTTAGAAACAACGACTTGCAGGGAGACAAGGCCTAGGGCCTTCAGAAGTGCTGGGGCCTCACGAAACCACCCAAGGTAGGTAAGTAAAGGACCCACGGGGGACGCGTGCAGTGTGGATACACAGGCGCGGATCGCCGTTGACTTCAATGGGGCAAGTCGCGGTTGGAAATAAAGAGTTTTAGGATACTTCGGATGGACCTACAAGCAAGTCACTTACAGGGTAAGTAGTTCTAGGGCCCACACCCACAGGAGCACCGTAGTGCTGGAGTTACCTCACCCAGGGAAGCCGGGTGCGTAGGTGTCCTTTGGTGTCGGGTCGCGGCGTCGTTTTCAATGGCGAACAAAGAAGACTTGCTGCTTGTGATGTCCGAGGAAGTGTCCGGTGGAATCCAAGCCTGGATTCGGAAAGACAATGACCTGAAAGCAGAGGGGACAGTGTTCAAAGTCACTTGGCAGTGACCCGGGGCAGGGAAGATGGATGCCCACCGTCGTCGCAGGATTCAGGTCAATCACCGTTGCCTTGACTCTTCAGCCACGAGGTCCAGGAGGCGTCGACGACAACCAGGAGCTGGATTCGGCGTGTCCCACGATGTCTGCAGCTTACTGTGGTGTCGGCAACTCGATTGGAGCCAACCAGCCTTGGTAACAGCAAGTCTTGGGGAAAGGAAGAAAAGTCGATGGCGCAGACCAGCAAGGTCTGGGGAACTCACCCAGTGAGGGTAAGTCAGGGCAGGCCTGGAGCAACCAGGGGAGCCCATAGGTTTCTTGAAGAAGTCTTCTGGGGACCCACGAGCCGGCTGGCAAGGGATCGCAAAGACGCCTCGGGAGAATTCGCTCAACAGGGGCCCACGGTCACTTGGGACGGTGTAGGCCTCTGATCTTCGGAGGGATTCCTGCTGGAGGCTGGGACCACACGTGGTCCAATGCACAGGTTCGTAGAACGTTGTGAAGGGTTGCACTCGACAATAGTGCACGGTACCCAGGGGTCGCGGTTCCTCGTCACTCGTGGGGTCCACTTGCCTCAGCTTCGCTGGGGACTCACGATGGCCTTGGAGAAGTCAGGAAATCCACTTCTTGGGCTGCAGGGACTTCAGAATCCGGCGGGAGCGGCGTAGTTTGCGACCATCGTTTGTAGGTTTTGGTGCCTGCCAAGCAGGGGAGTCACTCCTTGACTCCAAGGGAGATTCTTCTGTCTTCCAAAGGTAGTGGAACGTCGAAGGGCCAGGATTCTTCTTTAGAGCATCGTCCAGGGATATCTAATCTTCAGGTTCAAGGGCTCCCTACCTTATACTAACAAGGAAGGGAGGGACTAGCTCTAAGACCCCACCTATGGGAGGGTCAGGGGAGTGGGTGGCTACACCCACTTCCCTTTGTCCAGTTTCGCGCCAGAGCAGGGGCAGGTAGCCCCTGAGTAGGTTTGAACTGGCATATGCACAGAGGAGCCTTCTGCTCCCCCAGTGCAGGCCTTCAAAGCACTCTAGGGGTGCACCCACCCAGCCCCAATACACTAAACCCTGTCTGGGAGGTGGTCACACCTCCCTGTGACAGGATACCTTTTGTTGGGCTTCCTCCACTGCGAGTTTCGGTCATCAGCAGGAGGGCAGCCCCGTGTCTGCGGCTGGTGGCATCCATTTTGTGATGCCAGGGCTCTTTAGGATTCTACCGTGTTTCCACAGTGGGTACATGTCTCTCCCTCTAGAAGGGTGGAATGCTACCCCCGCTGCCAGTATTGGCGGGGGGGGTAGTATTCCAAGATGTTTGACACCAAACACGACATGTTTTGATGCAGTCATTCCAAAGTTAGCATTTTACCGCGAGGATATAATGCACTTAAGAGTATATGGTTTAACCGCATCCACAAACATCACCAGAGAATAGGCTCTGAGGGCTGCAGAGGGGCCCTGCTCATGCTTAGGCACCCCCTCACATAGAAGCCAAGCACCCTGCCCTCAGGATTGATAGGGTCTGCCTTAGGGGTGACTGATAGGTTCAAATGTGTGTGCAGGAGAGATATAGGGAACCTATATCTCAGTGAGGGGTGCAAGCACCACCTCACCCAGGCTGCAGTAGCAGGCCTGTGGTGTCAGATTTAGTCTGCTTCCCAGGGGTGGCATAATACATGCTTCAGCCCCTGGTAGGCCTGTGAAGTACCTATGCCCTTGGCACCTAAGGTACCATATACTAGGGACTCATAAGGCACCACAGTATCCAATCACTAGTGCACCTAGAGTGCACTCCAAATCGTTTAGAGAGAACAGAGAGGCTGGGGCCCTGATTGGCAGGGACCCAGCCTGACTATAGCCAGAAACCAGTGTAACAGCAGAAAAAAAGTGGGGGCAACATAAGAGGCAGATCCTACTCTCCTACACAACCCCCCCAAAACGCAGGGACACTAAACTAACCTTGACCAGTTGAGTCTTCGTGTTCAAAGTGGAAATACCTTGAGAGTCCATCTGCATTGGCATGTTGGGTCCCAGGCCTATGTTCCACTGTATAGTCCATCCCTGTAGGGAAATGGACCACCTCAAAAGTTTTGGGTTTTCACCTTTCATCTGCTTAAGCCATAGGAGGGGCTTGTGGTCAGTCTGAACTATGAAGTGAGTGCCAAACAAGTATGGCCTCAGCTTCTTCAGGGCCCACACCACAGCAAAGGCCTCCCTCTCTATAGCTGACCAACGTTTCTCTCTAGGGGTCAGCCTTCTGCTAATGAAAGCTACTGGCTGGTCTTGACCTTCATCATTCAGTTGAGACAGTACATCTCCCACACCCAGCTCAGAAGCATCTGTTTGGACAATGAACTTTTTAGTGTAGTCTGGACTCTGTAAGATGGGGGCAGTGCATATGGCCTGCTTTAGGTCTTCAAATGCCTTTTGACAGCTAGCTGTCCACTGAACCTTTTTTGGCATTTTCTTAGAGGTCAGATCATTCAAGGGGGTCACTATAGATCCATATCCCTTGACAAACCTCCTATAGTACCCAGTCAGGCCTAAGAAGGCTCTCACCTGTGTCTGGGTGGTTGGAGCAACCCATTCCATTATGGTTTGGATCTTGCTCTGTAAAGGTTGAACCTGGCCTCCACCCACAAGGTGGCCCAGGTACACAACCTGACTCTGCCCTATCTGGCACTTGGTGGCCTTGATAGTGAGGCCTGCTTTCTGCAGAGCCTCCAAAACATTTCTGAGGTGGACCAGGTGATCCTGCCAGGAGGAACTAAAGACAGCAATATCATCTAGATAAGCTGAGCAATAAGTTTCCATCCCTGCCAGAACTTTATTCACCAACCTCTGAAAAGTGGCAGGTGCATTATTCAATCCAAAGGGCATCACCACAAAGTGGTAGTGCCCACCAGGGGTCGAAAATGCTGTCTTGGCTTTTGCATCATCAGCTAATCTGATCTGCCAGTAGCCAGCTGTTAGGTCAAATGTACTTAAATACTTGGCTGAGGCCAAAGTATCAATCAGCTCATCTGCCCTTGGTATGTGATAGGCATCAGTCCTAGTGACTGCATTGAGGCCTCTGTAGTCTACACAAAACCTCATTTCTTTCTTACCACCCTGGGTATGAGGCTTGGGTACCAGGACTACTGGGCTAGCCCAAGGGCTATCTGAAGGCTCAATGACACCTAACTCCAACATTTTCTGGACTTCAGTCCTGATACAGTCCCTGACATGGTCAGGTTGCCTGTAGATCTTATTCTTGACAGGCAGACTGTCTCCAGTGTCCACCTCATGGGTGCACCAGGTAGTCTGACTAGGGGTCAGGCTAAACATATGTCTAAACTGTTGCAGAACTTGTCTGCACTCAGTTTGCTGATGGTCAGTGAGGCTGCTTGCCAAAGCAACACCATCTACTGACCCATCATCAGGGTTCTGAGAGAGCAGGTCAGGGAGAGGGTCACTCTCCTCCTCCTGGTCCTCATCAGTTGCCATGAGCAAGCCCATGTCAGCCCTGTCAACATATGGTTTTAATCTGTTGACATGGAGCACCCTCAGGGGGCTCCTGGGAGTTCCAAGATTCACCAGATAGGTGACTTCTCCCTTCTGTTCAACTATGGTATGGGGGCCACTCCACTTGTCCTGGAGGGCTGCTGGGGCCACAGGCTCCAGCACCCACACTTTCTGTCCTGGCGGGTATATAGTCAGTACAGCCTTTTGGTCATGCCAAGCTTTTTGTAATTCTTGGCTGGCCTCCATGTAGGAGAGTAGGATCTGCTTCACATGGGTACCCCCACTTTTTGCTGATGCTTCACTGGTTTTCGACATTAGTCTGGCTGGGGCCCTGCTATTCAGAACCCCAGCCTAGCTGTTTCCTCTTTAAAAGGGTCTCCATGTGCCTTAGGCACATCACTGATTGGGATCTGGAGTGCCCTTATAAGTCCCTAGTATATGGTATACTATGTACCAAGGGCATAGGTACCTCAGAGGCCTGCCAGGGGCTGCAGCATGTATTATGCCACCCCTGGAAGGCCATCCAAACTGACACCACAGGTCTGCTACTGCAGCCTGGGTGAGGTGGTGCATGCACCCCTTACTGTGGTATAGGTTACCTATATCACTAAATGCATACACACATATAAACCTATAAGTCACTCCTAAGGCAGGCCTTATCAATCCTAAAGGCAGAGTGCATGGTTCCTATGTGAGAGGGTGCCCCTGCATGAGCAGGGCCCCTCTGCAGCGTTCGGAGACCATCTCTGATGCTGTTTGTAGTGCAGCCTGACCATATACTCTTAAACGCATTATATCCTCGCGGTAAAATGCTAACTATGGAATGGCTGCACCTAAACATGTCGTGTTTGGTGTCAAACATCTTGGAATACTACCCCCCGCCAATCCTGGTGGCGGGGGTAGCATTCCACCCTTCTAGAGGGAAAGACATGTTAACTCTGACGAGTCCGGTAACTTCTTTCCAGAGCCCTGGCATCACAAAATGGATGCTGCTGCCACAGACACGAGTCTGGCCTCCTGCTGCTGGATGAAACTCCGGCAGGGGAGGCCTGGACAATAGGGTTCCTGTCCCAGGGAGGTGTGACCACCTCCCCAGACAGGATAATGTGTATTGGGGCTGGGCGGGAGCACTTTCGGGTGCTTTGAAGTCCTGCACTGGGGGCACATTTGGTGTCCCTAGTGCATACCCCAGTTCAAACCGGATCAGGGGCTTGCAGCCCCTGCTTTGGCGCGAACTGGACAAAGGGAAAGGGGTGTAGCCACCCCTCTGCCCTGACCCACCCATAGGTGGGGCCACAGAGTAGTCCAACCCCTACTTTTAGAATAAAGGTAGGAACCCAGTCCTTAGGACTTTAGATATACCTGGACGAAACTCTGAAACTGAATCCTGGACCTTCGACGCTCTACTCACGATTAGAGGACTGAAGAATCTCCCTTGGGGTCAAGGAGTGACTCCCCTGCTTGGCAGGCACCAAAGAAGCATCTGTCCGGTTCGCATCACTGAAGCTCCCGTCGGACGCCGAAGTCATCGCATCACCAGAGGTAGATTCTCAGACTTCCCCGAGGCTACCCTGAGTCCCCAGCAAAGCTGAGGCCCGTGGCTATCGTGGGTGACGTGAGACCGTGACCCCTGGACACCGAGCACATTTGCAAGTGCACCATCTTCTGGGTCTCCCAAGAAGTCGTGCTTTGGGCTCCGAGTAGCCCTAGCCTCCAGCACCACCTGCACCGAAGATCACTGGCCCCCACTCCACGAGTGTCCTGTAAGCCAGCTCCACGTGCGGCGTCACGAGGCTCCTTCGCGGTCGCTAGCCCATTGGCTAGTAGCCCTTAACGAAGGCCAATCTTTTCTTTACTTGGCAGTCTGGTTGCTCCAGGCCTGCCCTCACTTACCCTCGCTGGGTGAGTTCCCCAGACCTTGCTGGTCTGCACCATCGACGATCTACATCTTACTCGAGACTTGCCGTTGCCAAGGCTTGTTGGGTCCAATCCGGTCGCCGACACCTCAGCACTCGACAGACATCGAGCACCAGCCCGAATCCTGCTCCTGGTTGCCGACAACGCCTCCCGGACCTCGTGGCTGAAGAGTCAAGACGACCGTCAACGCACCTGAAGCACTCGACATCGGTGGGCATCTGTCCATCGCCTGCCTGGTCACTGGCTAGTGACCCAGACTCTGTCCCCTCTGCTTTCAGGTTCTTCAGAACTCCGATCCACTCTTGGATCCACCCGGACACTTTTCTCCTGGTCGCCAGCAGCACTTTGCAGCAGATCGCCATACGAAACGACGACGAAACCCGACCCCGAAAGGCACCTATGCACCCGGCTTCCCTGGGTGAGGTAACACGAGTACTCCGGTGCTCCCGTGGGTAGAGACTCTTCAAAGTCCTAGATCTCAAAGGGTTTTGTCCTAGTCCTCTTTTAAGTGTCCCTTTCCTCTATTTTCCCGATCCCGACTTTCTCCATAGAAGTTAACGGCGTATCGCAGTTGTGTATTTACACTGCACGCGTCTCCCGTGGGTCCCCTGTGTCACTACCTTGGGTGGTTCCTTGTGGTCCAAGCACTTCTAGAGGCTCTAGGCCTAGTGTCTAGTTCAGTCGTGGTTCGCATACCACTTTATTGGTATATGGTTTGGTACGCCCCTAGGGCCCAAACGTGTATTTGTGCTATTACTGTGCTTTAAGATCTTATAACCTATGTACTTTCGAACTCTAGCCTCATAAAGAGACTAGAGGGGTGTGTTTAGTAATAAATACATATATTTTGAATATATACCTGGTGTGGTGCTCTTTCATTTGGTCACTCAAGAGATTATAGACTGGTAAAACAAGCTGCTTTACATTCCTTCAAGACTTAGCCTGAAGGCTGCTCTCCATAGCTACCACTAGGATAGCTTTCAATAAGGTTGTCTTTAACCTACCTACCATAAGAGTCGATTTGGACTGGTGCAAGGTGCCCACTATAATTAGTGGACAGCATATGCCAGGCCAACTTCTCACATTGGTGTGCAGCGTGTGGGATTCCAGCTTGCTATTGTTTTACCAGATAATCTCAATTGAATTGATCAACTGAAAACCACGAAAGGTACCTAAGGTACATATAATTTAAGCTTAGAATAACAGTAAGTTCTACTGAACTTAGAGTTGTGTGTTAAGGGATAGCACAACCCTTTCTACAACTCAAGAGAGTTTAGTAGGCCACACTAGAGTAGGTAGTGCATACACCACACCACACTAGTAATGTCTTTAAGAGCAGGATCCAAAGAATCCTTGCAGGAAGCCATTGAGCTTCCACCCTCCAAGTATGATACACTCCCATTCTTAGAATTGAGAGCTTTATGTAACGTGAGGAAATTAAGGACAGGCCAAAGTCCCACCACCCAACACCTCAAGGAGTTGTTGGTGGCTTATGATCTTAGTAAGTCCTCAGAGACTGAAGGGGTAGGAGCAGAGGGTGGGCCAGCAGATGAGGAAGGGGCCATGGGTACCACTACCCCCAGCCCCCCTCTGAAACTGACCAGGAGGGTGACAATGACCCTGACCTGGAAA
Organism: Calotriton arnoldi; assembly: GCA_963921515.1. NCBI lineage: Eukaryota > Metazoa > Chordata > Amphibia > Caudata > Salamandridae > Calotriton > Calotriton arnoldi. The sequence continues at coordinate 17,925 of CAWUFW010027717.1, forward strand.
ACCCAATCCCTTCTGGGGAAGATGAAGATGAGGATCTGGAGAACCACACCTTTGTCCCCCCAGGAAGGATTATGAGTGTGCTCAGAAAGTCTAGGTCTCCTTCTCAGGAGTCTAACCACTCTGGCACCTCCATAGGGAGCTCTGTTTCTTCTCACAGGAGGGAATCCTCTCATGAGAGAAGAAAGAGACTGGTCCAGTATGAGGAAACTCAACTAGAGATCAGGAAGAAGCAATTGGCTTTAGATAGAGAATCCCTAGATCTCCTTAGAGAGAGAAGAAAGTTGGGACTAGAGTCCCATGGTGGCAGCCATGTCCCTAGAGATAGGGAAAGGTCCTATGACCATAGGAACCTGAGCAAGATTGTCCCTCCCTACCAGAGTGGGGATGATATCCACAAATGGATAACTGCTTTAGAGAGGGCCTGTAAAGTACAGAAGGTCCCTCAGGAGCAGTGGGCAGCAATCTTGTGGCTGTCCTTTGCTGACAAAGGTAGAGACAAGCTCCTCACTGTTAGAGAGGAGGATGCTGACAATTACAAGGTCTTGAAAAGTGCTCTTATTGATGGGTTTGGCCTAACCACTGAACAGTACAGGTTGAAGTTCAGAGACACCCAAAAAGCACAGACTCAAGACTGGGTAGACTATGTGGATTGTTCTGCCAAGGCTCTGGAAGGCTGGTTGATGGGCAGTAAGGTGTGTGACTTCTCAGGATTGTATAATCTGATAATGAGGGAGCAGATTCTTAATAACTGTCAAAATCAGCTGTTGCATCAATACCTGGTTGACTCTGATCTGACCTCTCCCCAAGAATTGGGAAAGAAGGCAGACAAATGGGTCAGAACCAGGGTGAAGCAGAAGGTACAGAACCAAGGTGGGGAAACCAAGAAGCAAGATGCTAAGAACTCTGACAAGGGTGGGGAGAAGGGTAAAGATCAAAAGTCTTCATCAGGCCCCCAAGAATCTTCTTCTGGTGGGGATTCCCAGTCTACCAAGGGTAAAGGCCAAAGAAAACCATGGTGCAAGGTCTGTAAGCAAAAGACCCACTGGACCAGTGATTGCACCAAGTCCAAAGACTCCAGTCCAGCACCCACCAATGCCCCTAAGGCACCTGTTCCCCCTAGTACAGTTGGTGGAAGTGCTCCAGCAAAGGGTTTAGTAGGGTTCACCCTGGGAACTGAGTTGGGCTCTGACCTAGTTAGAGAACTGACTCAGGCTGTGTTAGTCTGTGATGGAGGCATGGATGTGCCCTCCTCTATGAGTCCCAGTAATCTGGGCAAGTACAGACAACAGCCTTTAATCAATGGACGAGAGGCTTTGGCATTTAGGGACACAGGGGCAAGTGTCACAATGGTGACACAAGACCTTGTGCTACCTGGGCAAGTTATGCTTGGTGAAATGTACCAAGTGACCAATGCTAGCAATGTCAGAACAGACCATACTCTGGCAGTTGTTAACTTCTCCTGGGGAGGGGTAACTGGCCTTAAGAAGGTTGTGGTAAGTGCAAACCTACCAGTCGAATGCTTGCTTGGCAATGACTTAGAAACTTCTGCTTGGGCAGAAGTGGAGCTCAGGACCCATGCAGAAATGCTGGGGATCCCTGCAGATGTGTTTGCTGTGACCAGGTCACAAGCCAAAATGTCTAACACTGAACAGGCCTTGGATTCTGAAAGAATGGACCAAGTGCCTTCCAAGAGGAGGAGTAGTAGGGTTAAGGCAGTGCCTTCCCCTTGGCTCAGGAGGAAGATCAGTCCCTTGAGGGGGATGATCTCAGCCCTGAAGAAGGAACTGTCCCAGAGGAACTTGAACCTGACCAGGTTGAGTTCTTGGGGACAGGGGGACCTTCTAGGGCAGATCTGAGCCAGGAGCAGCAGAGCTGCCCCTCCCTTGAACCCCTCAGACAGCAAGCTGCTGCTGAGGCTGCTGGGAAAGCTAGTGGTCCCCATACAGTGTATTGGGATGATGGACTCCTGTACTCAGAGAGTAGAGACCCCAAGCCTGGTGCTACCAGGAGGTTGGTAATACCTTTGAAGTTCAGGGGCTTCCTATTGACCCTAGCCCATGATATTCCCTTAGCAGGTCACCTGGGCCAGAACAAGACTTGGGACAGAATTGTCCCTCACTTTCACTGGCCCCACATGTCTGAAGACAGTAAGGAGTTTTGTCGCTCCTGTGTAACCTGCCAAGCCAGTGGCAAAGCAGGTGGCACCACAAAGGCCCCCCTGATACCACTACCTGTGGTGGGGGTGCCCTTTGAGAGGGTAGGGATTGACATTGTTGGTCCCATGGATCCCCAAACAGCATCTGGGCACAGATTTATACTGGTGGTAGTGGATCATGCCACCAGGTATCCAGAGGCTATACCCCTTAGGACCACTACAGCACCTGTGGTGGCAAGGGCCCTCCTGGGAATTTTCTCAAGAGTGGGCTTTCCTAAGGAGGTAGTGTCAGACAGGGGTGCAAACTTCATGTCTGGGTACTTAAAAGCAATGTGGAAGGAGTGTGGAGTGACTTATAAGTTCACCACACCCTATCACCCACAATGCAATGGTTTAGTTGAGAGATTCAACAAAACCTTGAAGGGCATGATTAAAGGGCTCCCAGAAAAGCTTAGGCGTAGATGGGACATACTCTTGCCCTGCCTTTTATTCGCATATAGGGAAGTGCCTCAGAAGGGGGTTGGTTACAGCCCTTTTGAACTTCTGTTTGGCCACCCTGTGAGGGGTCCACTGTGCTTGGTGAAGGAAGGATGGGAGTTACCTCTCAAGCCCCCAAAGCAAGATATAGTGGACTATGTACTTGGTCTCCGCTCCAGGATGGCTGAGTACATGAAAAAGGCAACCAAAAACCTTGAGGCTAGCCAGGAACTTCAGAAGGCCTGGCATGACCAAAGGCTGTTCTGACTGTTTACCAGCCAGGACAGAAGGTGCGGGTGTTGGAGCCAGTGGCCCCAGCAGCTCTCCAAGACAAATGGAGTGGACCCCACACTATTGTTGAGCAGAAGGGTGAGGTCGCTTACTTAGTGGATCTGGGAACACCCAGGAGTCCCCAAAGGGTTCTCCATGTCAACAGACTAAAGCCATATGTGGACAGGGCAGACATGGGCTTGCTCATGGCTACTGATGAAGGGTAGGAGGAAGAGAGTGACCCACTCCCTGACCTGCTCTCACAGAACCCTGACGATGGGTCAGTTGATGGTGTAGCCTTGTCAGGCAGCCTCACTACCCAGCAACAAACTGATTGCAGGCAAGTCCTCAATCAGTTTAGACATATGTTTTCACTGACACCCAGTCAGACCACCTGGTGCACTCATGAAGTGGACACTGGGGACAGTCTGCCTATTAAAAACAAGATTTATAGGCAACCTGACCATGTCAGGGACTGTATCAGGACTGAAGTCCAGAAAATGTTGGAATTGGGAGTAATTGAACCCTCAGATAGCCCTTGGGCTAGTCCAGTAGTCCTTGTACCGAAACCTCACACCAGTGGTGGAAAGAGAGAGATGAGGTTCTGTGTAGACTACAGGGGTCTCAATGCAGTCACTAGGACTGATGCCCATCCAATACCCAGGGCAGATGAGCTCATAGATACTTTGGCCTCTGCCAAATATCTCAGCACATTTGACCTAACAGCTGGCTACTGGCAGATCAGACTAGCTGATACTGCAAAGCCCAAAACAGCATTCTCAACCCCTAGTGGACATTATCAATTTGTGGTGATGCCCTTTGGTTTGAAGAATGCACCTGCCACTTTCCAGAGGCTGGTGAATACAGTTCTCACAGGTCTGGAAGCCTATAGTGCAGCTTATCTTGATGATATTGCTGTCTTTAGCTCCACCTGGGAGGATCACCTGGTCCACCTCAGGAATGTTTTACAGGCCCTGCAAAAGGCAGGCCTGACTATCAAGGCCACTAAGTGCCAGATAGGGCAGAGTCAGGTTGTGTACCTGGGCCACCTTGTGGGTGGAGGCCAGGTTCAACCTTTGCAGAGCAAGATCCAGACCATCATGGACTGGACTGCTCCCACTACCCAGACTCAGGTGAGAGCCTTCTTAGGCCTGACTGGGTACTATAGGAGATTTGTCAAGGGGTATGGATCAATAGTGACACCCCTGAATGACTTAACTTCTAAGAAAATGCCCAAAAAGGTTCAGTGGACAGTTAGCTGTCAAAAGGCATTTGATGACCTCAAGCAGGCCATGTGCACTGCTCCAATTCTGCAGAGTCCTGATTACTCCAAGAAGTTCATTGTTCAAACTGATGCATCTGAATTGGGGGTAGGGGCTGTACTGTCACAATTGAATGAAGAAGGTCAGGATCAGCCAGTAGCTTTTATTAGCAGAAGGCTGACCCCTAGAGAGAAACGTTGGTCAGCCATAGAGAGGGAGGCCTTTGCTGTGGTCTGGGCTCTGAAGAAGTTGAGGCCATACTTGTTTGGTACACACTTCCTGGTTCAGACAGACCATAAGCCCCTCTTATGGCTAAAACAAATGAAGGGTGAAAACCCCAAACTGCTTAGGTGGTCCATTTCCCTACAGGGGATGGACTTTACAGTGGAACATAGGCCTGGGAGTAACCATGCGAATGCAGATGGACTCTCTAGGTATTTCCACTTAGAACATGAAGACTTAACTGGGCAAGGTTAGTTTAATGTCCCTACGTTTGGGGGGGTTGTGTAGGAGAGTAGGATCTGCTTCACATGGGTACCCCCACTTTTTGCTGATGCTTCACTGGTTTTCGACATTAGTCTGGCTGGGGCCCTGCTATTCAGAACCCCAGCCTAGCTGTTTCCTCTTTAAAAGGGTCTCCATGTGCCTTAGGCACATCACTGATTGGGATCTGGAGTGCCCTTATAAGTCCCTAGTATATGGTATACTATGTACCAAGGGCATAGGTACCTCAGAGGCCTGCCAGGGGCTGCAGCATGTATTATGCCACCCATGGAAGGCCATCCAAACTGACACCACAGGTCTGCTACTGCAGCCTGGGTGAGGTGGTGCATGCACCCCTTACTGTGGTATAGGTTACCTATATCACTAAATGCATACACACATATAAACCTATAAGTCACTCCTAAGGCAGGCCTTATCAATCCTAAAGGCAGAGTGCATGGTTCCTATGTGAGAGGGTGCCCCTGCATGAGCAGGGCCCCTCTGCAGCGTTCGGAGACCATCTCTGATGCTGTTTGTAGTGCAGCCTGACCATATACTCTTAAACGCATTATATCCTCGCGGTAAAATGCTAACTATGGAATGGCTGCACCTAAACATGTCGTGTTTGGTGTCAAACATCTTGGAATACTACCCCCCGCCAATCCTGGTGGCGGGGGTAGCATTCCACCCTTCTAGAGGGAAAGACATGTTAACTCTGACGAGTCCGGTAACTTCTTTCCAGAGCCCTGGCATCACAAAATGGATGCTGCTGCCACAGACACGAGTCTGGCCTCCTGCTGCTGGACGAAACTCCGGCAGGGGAGGCCTGGACAATAGGGTTCCTGTCCCAGGGAGGTGTGACCACCTCCCCAGACAGGATAATGTGTATTGGGGCTGGGCGGGAGCACTTTCGGGTGCTTTGAAGTCCTGCACTGGGGGCACATTTGGTGTCCCTAGTGCATACCCCAGTTCAAACCGGATCAGGGGCTTGCAGCCCCTGCTTTGGCGCGAACTGGACAAAGGGAAAGGGGTGTAGCCACCCCTCTGCCCTGACCCACCCATAGGTGGGGCCACAGAGTAGTCCAACCCCTACTTTTAGAATAAAGGTAGGAACCCAGTCCTTAGGACTTTAGATATACCTGGACGAAACTCTGAAACTGAATCCTGGACCTTCGACGCTCTACTCACGATTAGAGGACTGAAGAATCTCCCTTGGGGTCAAGGAGTGAGTCCCCTGCTTGGCAGGCACCAAAGAAGCATCTGTCCGGTTCGCATCACTGAAGCTCCCGTCGGACGCCGAAGTCATCGCATCACCAGAGGTGGATTCTCAGACTTCCCCGAGGCTACCCTGAGTCCCCAGCAAAGCTGAGGCCCGTGGCTATCGTGGGTGACGTGAGACCGTGACCCCTGGACACCGAGCCCATTTGCAAGTGCACCATCTTCTGGGTCTCCCAAGAAGTCGTGCTTTGGGCTCCGAGTAGCCCTAGCCTCCAGCACCACCTGCACCGAAGATCACTGGCCCCCACTCCACGAGTGTCCTGTAAGCCAGCTCCACGTGCGGCGTCACGAGGCTCCTTCGCGGTCGCTAGCCCGTTGGCTAGTAGCCCTTAACGAAGGCCAATCTTTTCTTTACTTGGCAGTCTGGTTGCTCCAGGCCTGCCCTCACTTACCCTCGCTGGGTGAGTTCCCCAGACCTTGCTGGTCTGCACCATCGACGATCTACATCTTACTCGAGACTTGCCGTTGCCAAGGCTTGTTGGGTCCAATCCGGTCGCCGACACCTCAGCACTCGACAGACATCGAGCACCAGCCCGAATCCTGCTCCTGGTCGCCGACAACGCCTCCCAGACCTCGTGGCTGAAGAGTCAAGACGACCGTCAACGCACCTGAAGCACTCGACATCGGTGGGCATCTGTCCATCGCCTGCCTGGTCACTGGCTAGTGACCCAGACTCTGTCCCCTCTGCTTTCAGGTTCTTCAGAACTCCGATCCACTCTTGGATCCACCCGGACACTTTTCTCCTGGTCGCCAGCAGCACTTTGCAGCAGATCGCCATACGAAACGACGACGAAACCCGACCCCGAAAGGCACCTATGCACCCGGCTTCCCTGGGTGAGGTAACACGAGTACTCCGGTGCTCCCGTGGGTAGAGACTCTTCAAAGTCCTAGATCTCAAAGGGTTTTGTCCTAGTCCTCTTTTAAGTGTCCCTTTCCTCTATTTTCCCGATCCCGACTTTCTCCATAGAAGTTAACGGCGTATCGCGGTTGTGTATTTACACTGCACGCGTCTCCCGTGGGTCCCCTGTGTCACTACCTTGGGTGGTTCCTTGTGGTCCAAGCACTTCTAGAGGCTCTAGGCCTAGTGTCTAGTTCAGTCGTGGTTCGCATACCACTTTATTGGTATATGGTTTGGTACGCCCCTAGGGCCCAAACGTGTATTTGTGCTATTACTGTGCTTTAAGATCTTATAACCTATGTATTTCGAACTCTAGCCTCATAAAGAGACTAGAGGGGTGTGTTTAGTAATAAATACATATATTTTGAATATATACCTGGTGTGGTGCTCTTTCATTTGGTCACTCAAGAGATTATAGACTGGTAAAACAAGCTGCTTTACATTCCTTCAAGACTTAGCCTGAAGGCTGCTCTCCATAGCTACCACTAGGATAGCTTTCAATAAGGTTGTCTTTAACCTACCTACCATAAGAGTCGATTTGGACTGGTGCAAGGTGCCCACTATAATTAGTGGACAGCATATGCCAGGCCAACTTCTCACACTCCAG
>CAWUFW010027718.1:0-25352 GCA_963921515.1 Calotriton arnoldi
CTCTCAGTGTAAAAAATGAGACCACAAAGTGTGCACATAACATTTCATCTTTTTTTCCATCTCTGTTAAGTTAATAACACATGAATTTTCTACTGTCACCCCTTCTCCACTATTTCCAGACTGTTATGTTATGTTATGTTATGTTAAAGGTCATTTTTAAAGCGCTCGTTCACCAAACGGTTTCTTGGCGCTAAGGGCAAAACGGCAGCAATTTCAAACAGTAGGTGAGTGTCAGTTGTAGGCGTGGGAGAAAAGCCAGGTTTTAAGTGACTTCCTAAATTGGGTACAGGAGTCCACGGTGCGCAAATACAGAGGGAGAGCGTTCCAAAATTGAGGGGCCAAAGACGTGTATCTAAGGCCACCATGTTTCTTTCGTTTGAACGAGTGGGAGACCAGTAAGTTCTTGTTAGATGAACGTAAATCGCGAGAAGGAGATATCGCTGAATGTTTGAAGCAATAAAAGCGGGACCACGTCCTGACAGGGCTTTGTAGATGGTGCAGCCCAGTTTAAACAGGCAGCGTTAGGGTATAGGGAGCCAATGGAGGCCTCTCAGCAGTGGTTTCACATGGGAGTGCTTTGGCTGTCCAAGAATAAGTCTGGCTGCCTGGTTTTGGACTCGCTGCAAGCGATGGACTTGGTACACGGGTATACCAACGTACAGGGAATTGGCATAGTCAATACGCGAAATCACCAGAGCAAGAACCACTTGGGTCAGGGCTTTGGTGGAGAGGAATCTGCTAATTTTTCGAATTCTAAGAAGGTGGAAAAAGCATGCTGAGACCACTGAACTGATCTGGGCTTTTATGGTAAGATCATTGCTGATCATAATTCCCAAACTTTTTACTGACGGAACCGGGGCTGGGGGGCTCCCTAGGGATGGAGGCCAGAAGCTGGAGTTCCATGGGTTAGCCAAGCCACCAGTGAGAATCAACTCTGTTTTATCTGGATTTAGTTTGAGTTGATTCGAGAAGATCGTCAACAAACAGCTAACCCGATACCTCGAAGAAAACAGCATCCTGGACCCATCCCAATCGGCATTCAGGGACATGTTCCAGGGTCATTGTGGGTGTAGTGTGTGCTGCACAAATCAACGCCGTATCTGATTTACAAAACTACATACTCGTTTAAACATAACAAACTATACTGCTTATTTGTTACCTCTATACCCTACTCCTAAAACCATGTAATCTTTCAAACATATGTCACGTCACTTTTGTACCATTGAAACTGATTATGACCTTCTCTTTACACTACAGATCCCATGAACATGCTAGTAAAGGTATAAGTGCTATTTTCATACTAGATAAAGCTCTCTTACTTAATTTTTATAAACACTACTGTTTGGTGCACAAAATGGGGGTAACACATGAGGAGAGGAAACGGAGGTGTAATACCTAAACTTTTATTGTACCGTTCCTTTAATATACGTATATTGAGGGTTTTAAGTGGGATGAAAAAAAATGCAGGTGTGTAAAAGGGTTAGCAGTGTTCAGCACCGGTAAGACCCAGCCCACTTAAAGTCCTGTGTATATTCAGCATAGAGACACACCCTAACAATTTTCATCACTTATAATCACAGTTAGTTTACTAGTGTGAAGAAATCGTACAGAAAATTTACTAAGAACATTTTTAATTGTTTTTTATCTCTCACACATTTATAAAATATCTCTTGTAAAGAAACGCCCCTCTCCACCTTTATTTCGTACGAACGAGCAATAAATTATCCCTTTACCAGCATCTAGTCACTAACTACTAACACTGTGCACTGTACCCAATTGTAAAGCAGAAATAGTGTTTAGATTATGTCTTAAAGTATCATCAAATGATTCAAACCATGCATACATACACAAAGCAACGTGCACGTTTACTTTGTCCATTTACTCTCTATGGAATCTGTGCACATTCTGAACGGGTTCGCAGTATATCACCTGTTTTCACTTATACTCAAATGTACCTTACAGTAAAAAAATAACATCACAACCTATGCATATGTAATATTTCCTACATAATACAGTGCATTTCTATACCATTGAAACTGATTGCAACATTCTTTATATAGTACAAATTCTACCAATATGCCAATAAACCTATAAGTGCTATTTTTATAATACAAAAAGCTGTATTAGATTTTTTTTTATAAACAGTACTGCTGGGGGCACAAAATGGTGGTGCAAGGTAGACAGAGTAAATGATGGTGTAATTCCAAACTTTTTATGTATCGTCCCTTTACTATACGTATATTAACAGCTTTAACTGGGATGTAAAAATTGTCGGCTCTCTTAAACGGGTGGCGGAGCCTACTACTGATAACACCCGGACCACTTAAACGCCTGCGTATATTCAGCAGAGGAACACACCGTGACAATTACTATCACCAATAATCACATTTACTTTACCACTGTGAACAAAATCATACAGAAAATATACAAAGAACATTTTCATTTATTTTTTATCTCTCACATATGTAAAAAAAATGACTTCTGAAGAAACGCTCCCCAACAACTTAGATTTCCTAAGAACACCCAAATGCAAAGCCTTGCAGTACCACACCAGCCTTGACTGACATTGAAATCTACCTCTCAGTGTAAAAAATGAGACCACAAAGTGTGCACATAACATTTCATCTTTTTTTTCCATCTCTGTTAAGTTAATAACACATGAATTTTCTACTGTCACCCCTTCTCCACTATTTCCAGACTGTTATGTTATGTTAAAGGTTATTTTTAAAGCGCTCGTTCACCAAACGGTTTCTTGGCGCTAAGGGCAAAACGGCAGCAATTTCAAACAGTAGGTGAGTGTCAGTTGTAGGCGTGGGAGAAAAGCCAGGTTTTAAGTGACTTCCTAAATTGGGTACAGGAGTCCACGGTGCGCAAATACAGAGGGAGAGCGTTCCAAAATTGAGGGGCCAAAGACGTGTATCTAAGGCCACCATGTTTCTTTCGTTTGAACGAGTGGGAGACCAGTAAGTTCTTGTTAGATGAACGTAAATCGCGAGAAGGGAGATATCGCTGAATGTTTGAAGCAATAAAAGCGGGACCACGTCCTGACAGGGCTTTGTAGATGGTGCAGCCCAGTTTAAACAGGCAGCGTTGGGGTATAGGGAGCCAATGGAGGCCTCTCAGCAGTGGTTTCACATGGGAGTGCTTTGGCTGTCCAAGAATAAGTCTGGCTGCCTGGTTTTGGACTCGCTGCAAGCGATGGACTTGGTACACGGGTATACCAACGTACAGGGAATTGGCATAGTCAATACGCGAAATCACCAGAGCAAGAACCACTTGGGTCAGGGCTTTGGTGGAGAGGAATCTGCTAATTTTTCGAATTCTAAGAAGGTGGAAAAAGCATGCTGAGACCACTGAACTGATCTGGGCTTTTATGGTAAGATCATTTCTGATCATAATTCCCAAACTTTTTACTGACGGAACCGGGGCTGGGGGGCTCCCTAGGGATGGAGGCCAGAAGCTGGAGTTCCATGGGTTAGCCAAGCCACCAGTGAGAATCAACTCTGTTTTATCTGGATTTAGTTTGAGTTGATTCGAGAAGATCGTCAACAAACAGCTAACCCGATACCTCGAAGAAAACAGCATCCTGGACCCATCCCAATCGGGGTTCCGCAGCAACCACAGCACTGAGACTGCCCTCATCGCCGCCACCGACGACATCAGGATCCTGCCGGACAACGGTGAGACCGCAGCCCTCATCGTGCTGGACCTCTCCGCTGCCTTCGACACTGTCTGCCACCGCACTCTACGCGCACGCCTCCACGACGCAGGGATCCGAGACAAGGCCCTGGAATGGGCCACCTCCTTCCTCGCCGGCAGAACCCAGAGAGTCCGCCTCCCACCATTCCGATCCGAAGCCTCCGAGATCATCTGCGGCGTACCCCAGGGATCATCCCTCAGCCCAACACTGTTCAACATCTACATGGCCCCGCTCGCACGCATCGCCAGACAGCACGACCTCAACATAATCTCCTACGCCGACGACACTCAACTGATCCTCTCCCTCACCAAGGACCCCTCGCCGCCAAATCCAACCTCCATGAAGGAATGAAGGCCGTCGCCGATTGGATGAAGATCAGCCGACTAAAACTGAACACGGACAAAACAGAGGTCCTCATCCTCGGCTCCAACCCCTCAGCCTGGGACGACTCCTGGTGGCCAACGACGCTGGGAGCAGCCCCGACACCCACCGACCACGCACGCAACCTGGGAGTCATCCTCGACTCAACGCTCTCCATGGCCAAGCAAGTCAACGCAGTCTCCTCCTCCTGCTTCAACACCCTCCGCATGCTTCGCAAGATCAACAGGTGGATCCCAACAGATACAAGAAGAACAGTCACTCAGGCCCTCGTCAGTAGCAGACTTGACTATGGGAACGCCCTCTACGCGGGAGCCCCGGCCAAGCTCATCAAGCGACTGCAACGCATACAAAACGCCTCCGCACGCCTGATCCTCGATGTACCACGCCACAGCCACATCACCCCCCACCTGAGGAACCTGCACTGGCTCCCCGTCGACAGGAGAATCTCCTTCAAACTCCTCATCCACGCACACAAGGCACTCCACAAGACTGGCCCAGCCTACCTCAACAGACGACTCCTCTTCTACGTCCCCAACCGCCAGCTCCGCTCCGCCGACCTCTCCCTCGCCACCGTCCCTCGCATTCGAAGAACTACCACCGGCGGCAGATCCTTCTCCCACCTCGCCGCCAAGACCTGGAACACCCTTCCACTAAGCCTACGACAGACCCAAGACCTGCTGACCTTCAGGAGGCTACTCAAGACCTGGTTGTTCGACCAGTAGCAGCACCCCCCCCCCTTTTTTCTCCCCAGCGCCTTGAGACCCTCGCGGGTAAATAGGGCGCTCTACAAATTCTGTGATTGATTGATTGATTGATTGATTGATTCGCATTCATCCAATCCCTGATAAAATTCATTATGGAATGAAAGTTTGTAATAGATGAAGCTGAAGAGTCGATGTTAAAGATCAGCTGGAGGTCGTCGGCATAGTTAAACACAACAACCTTGCTCTTACGCAAGGCTAGGATCAGGGGGAGTATATACAGATTAAAGAGTAAAGGTGACAAGGAGGAGCATAAGACTGAGCATAATTTCCAAACGTGCAACATTCTGTTTATCTCGCCGGAATAGATATACAAATCCAAATTAACGCTACATCGAATTTTCAAAACCACACAAGGCCATATTCACAAGAATGGCGATAACATTATCGCCGCTTTAGCGGCAGGAAACTGCCGCTAAAGAGGCGATAATGTTATCGCTGGTCTTGAGAATATGGCCCACAGTCTTTTACAGATGACAACTTACACTTTTTCTTTGTGAAAAACTCCTAAACATATATAAAGTACTTGTTTAACAACTAGTTACACATTATGCATATTTTAGAACCAATAAAACACCAGACTTTACTAACACTGTTATTTAGAAATAAAAATACTTTCAAAGTTAAACATATCGTCTCAAATACTTAACCACTACTACAAAACACATAACACACCTTCTTAATTTCTAATTTACCTTCGTAATTGGTATGCAGATTTCAAATGTCACAAACGCATGTAATTCTTTTCTTGTCACACAGTACATGTAATGCACCGCTTTCATCAAGAATGGAACCAGTAATGGCACAATTTCCCTGTTGCTCCACACATAAATACATGTAAAGAACAAATCAGAATAGTTCCTTATTTTTTTAGATTGCAAAACCTCTCTTTATTGGTTATTTTTAAACTTTCCATATAAACAGTTTTTTAAGGACACATACAGGCGAAAAGTTCAAGGTATTGTATCAACACTTTCTAGAACATTCTACGACACGTGCAGGTTAAAAGTTCATCATTTTTTTAAACCTACCGATATTTTTTTTGCAACATTTTCTCCAACATTTAACGGCACGTGGAGGTCAAAAGTTCACCATTCTTTCAAGTTTGAACTGCACCTTCCAAATACAATTAGCAGGTGTGGTTGAGCTGAGCAAATTTCATCCTATAATATGTACTCCACATATAAACTGCTTTTTATTAACCAATCACAAAGATGCTTTTCATCAAAACTAATATACACCCTACTTTTTAGGACACAATACATTTCATCTCCCAATCGGAATAACGTTTTGTATGTAAAAAAAAAAGTAGTTCCCCATGTTTAAACATATCTCTTATTCTACGAACGGACTGCATGAGCTACAGACATTTATCCATATCTTCTAGCCATACCTTCAAAATGCTAGTGTGGATTGTAGGACATAGCTATGTTTTCTGGTGCAAGAGGTATGCAGAACAGAGACGTATTGACTTAGACCTAGGTTTACAAAATGTGCACATTAAATGGTTTGCACAGAGAGGATTGAAGTGGCACCAATTGCTCCCTTTGGTTAAAACCTGTTTGCATCTCCAACACCCTGATCTCATGATTGTGCACTAGGGTGGTAACGACCTAGGCACATTGACTGGGGTAGGTTTGGAAATGCTTATGAAGGACACCTTTGGACAATTGATGTTACTTTTGCCTCAAACTGTCTTTGTATATTCCAATATATGCCAAAGACAGAAGTGGAAATGGTCAAACCAATTTTGTCGTAAGATTGAAAAATCTAGGAAGAATGTCAACAAAGCTGTGTCTGCATACCTCAGAGACCATAGAATGGGGTCGATTTACAACAACAACATACGTTTTGAAATGGCTGATCTCCACAGAAGTGATGGAGTACACTTCACTGATGAGGGAAACCGAGTTTTCCTGATTAACCTGAAGCTGTGCATTCGCACTTACATGTAGCTCCAACTAATAAACACAAGGGCTCTTTTTAGAGCCGCCTTATATTCCCAATTTCGGCTCGCAGAGTGTCAGCTGCGGTTTGGCTAGCAGAGGGACAACTGCGGGCCGTCGGGCAGGCTCGCAGAGGAAGAGCTGCGGCCCGTGGGCTCAGCTCGCAGAGGGAGACCTATGAGCCATTGGCTCGCAAAAGCACAGCACCGTACTGGCTCGCAGATGGAGAGCTGTGGCCTGACTCGCAGAGGGAGACTAACGGGCAACAGGCCTGCTAGCAGACACACAGCTATCAGTTAACGGGCTGGCTCGCAGAGATACAGCTGCGAGCCCTCCGAGCTGCAACCCGACGGGCTAACTCGCAGAGCGAGAGTAACGGGCCCACGGGCCTGCTAGCACAGACACAGCTACGAGCTAACGAGGTGGCTCACAGAGGTAGAGCTGCGGGCCCGACGGCTCGCAGACACAGAGCTGCGAGCCGACGGACTGGCTTCTAAAGGCATAGACGCGAGCTGATGATGTGGGGAGAGGGAGCGTAAAAGGAGTATCTCGCACAGACAGACCTGCGGGATATTTTCAGTATTGCCTTGCAGAGGTAGAATTACGGATCCGATGCCTTTTAGAGGGAGAGATGCGAGCTGACGGACTGAGTCACAAAATGGCTCACAGCTCGCAGTCGCAGAGCTGCGAGCCGACGGACTGGCTTCTAAAGGCATAGCCGTGAGCTGGTGATGTGGGGAGAGGGACCGTGAAAGGGGTATCTTGCACAGATAGAGCTGCGGTATATTTTTAGTGTTGCCTCGCAGAGGTAGAACTACAGACCTGATGCCTTGTAGAGGGAGAGTTGTGAGCTGCTGGACTGAATCACAAAATGGCTGCCAACACTTCCTAGTTTCAACAGTTCGCAGCCAATGAGCCGAGAGGGACCGTGAAAGGGGTATCTCGCACAGACAGAGCTGCGGTATATTTTTAGTGTTGCCTCGCAGAGGTAGAACTATGGACCTGATGCCTTGGAGAGGGAGAGTTGTGAGCTGACGGACTGAATCACAAAATGGCTGCCAACACTTCCTAGTTTCAACAGTTCGCAGCCAATGAGCCGCAAGCTCGTGCTGGTAACGCCTCAGCCAATCAGATGTCAGAATTCTTAAATATCGATATCTGGGAAATTTTATATTGCTCTAAAACTACTGAACGGATTTACCCGATTTAAACAAAAGTGTGCTTTCTGGACCAAGACCTTTCTCTCTGCCAAATTTGGCGTAATTCCGTTCAGCAGTTTGACCTGTAGCCTTGTCTAAAGTTTCCTATGGAAATTGCATGGAGAAAACACGTTTTGGGGCCCCCCTTTTTTCTTAGCCCCCTTCACGAATCCCCCCCAAAATTTTAGGATAGGAGCTGAACTGAAAAGAGGAACTTTTTGGAAAATTTCGTAAAGATTCGTCAAACGACGCCAAAGTTATAAGCACATCAAAAAATGCTTTTCCTATGGAAACGTGGTCCTAACTATAACTACCTACTGGCGACCACCAGTAGGTAATATATATATATATATATAACCTACTGACAGTCGCCAGTAGGTAGTTATAGTTCGGACCTATTTTCCATAGGAAAAGCATTTTTTGTTTTGCCAATAACTTCGGCGCCATTTCACGAATCTTCATGAAATTTTCAAAACTTATACGACGCTCACTTCAGCTGCTAGCTTGAAAGATTTGGGGTGATCCGTCAGGCAGGGGCCAAGAACCAGGGGGTGATTAAAAGCGTGTTAAACCCATGTTAATTCCCATAGGACCTTTATACACGGCTACAGCCTGAACTGCTGAATGAAATTTGGCAGGAGGGTAGATGTTGGTTGAAGGAAGTGCCTTTTTGTGATTTGGTGTAAATCTGTTCAGTAGTTGCTGGGAAATTTAAAGAAATTTCCAGTTGTATATATAGGGACGCAGTGGATCCGCGACCCCTTTCGTGCTGAGATCGATTAACTGCCAACACTTCAAACCAGAAAGTGTTGGCAGCTATCTTGTGACTCAGTTGCACTGAGTCTCAAGAAAAACATTAAAAAAAGAAAAGAGGGCATTATAGAAACACCCTGACCACATAGGACTTTTGGGGGGGTCCCACAATGACCCGCTAGGGCCAAAAAAGCATTTCCCGTCATTCCTGCCAAACTTTTTTTTTTAAATGCCAGGAGGCGCATTTGCAGAGTGGTGGAGAAAGGGGGCATGGCCTCTGACAATCCAGCTGTGTGGAGGTAACATGAGGGCTAGTTGGCTCCTAAGGACCCGAAATAGCCAAGGGGACTTCATCCTCCAACTAGTAGTGCACCAGGAGGTGCGTTTGCAGAGTGGTGGAGAAGGGGGGTGTGGCCACCGAAAACCTCTCAGCAAACTCACTGTGTGGGACTTGCTGGAGGTAACAGGAGAGGTAGTTGTCCACCAAGGATCCTCAATAGCCAAGGGACTTCATCCCCCTACTAGTAATGCGCCAGGAGATGGCTTTGTGGAGTGGTGGAGAAAGGGGGCATGACCTCCTTCCAGGTCTCACCTGCTGTGTGGGGCTTACTGGAGGTAACAGAAGGGGTAGTTGGCCCCCAAGGACGTCCAACTACCCCTCCTCTTATTTCCAATAAGTCCCACACAGCGGGATTGCCAAGAGGTCTTCGAAGGCCACGCCCCCTTTCTCCACCACTCTGCATGCCATGAGTGATGCAATATGTGAGGTCATAAGCAGGATGCGTGGGTCCCGGACTCACTGTGCCATTGGATTCAAGGTAGCCTGGCTGATGAGAAGTAATGCCCCAAAACCGGTCCTGGGATGCTTGCTTCCGGTCCAGGGAGTACCTGGTGTGGCAGTTTGGGCTGGACTGTTCCCATGAGGCACAGGGTCAAGACTGATTTGCATATGGCTGGGTCTAAACTGGGGTGGCATGGTGAGCAAAAGAATGATGGATTTAACCCAGATCTATTGACTGGGGGTGAATGTTTGATTTGTTCTGCATTCCGTCCATCATCTGTGTGTCTTTTGCTTTCTCGCCCTAGGTGCGCCGGGTATGCCCAGATGTGGGTCCCGGGCTCACTGTGCCACTGGATTCAAGATAGCCTGTCCGTTGAGGCGTGATGCCCCGAAACCGGTCCCAGGATGCTTGTTTCCGGTCCAGGGAGGACCTGGCTTGGCAGTTCGGGCTGGACTGTTCTCATGAGGCACAGACTGATTTGCATATGGCTGGGTCTAAACTGGGGTGGCATGGTGAGCAGAAGAACAATGGATTTAACCCAGATCTATTGACTGGGGTTGAATGTTTGATTTGTTCTGCATTCCATCCATCACCTGTGTGTCTTTTGCGAGTGAAACCTGAGCGTAACTAGGCCTAACTATAACGTCTCTGTAACCTTTGTTTTTTTCAGTGAATTTCGAAGGTTTTTTTTAAATTCCATTTCCTAACTATAACGTCCTTGTAACCTTTGTTTTTTTCAGTGAATATATGTATATAATATGTAAAGAAAAAAGGAATCCCAATGACTTTAGTAAGCCAGTCGCTTAAAACTGGGCTATTATCTAAAAATAAAACTGTATGCATATATATATATATATATATATATATATATATATATATATATATTGTATTTCAAACAACCTCCGTTTAGAGACGCACTCGAAACCAGCCCATTGACGGCACTAGGCTCCTCTTTTGTCGGACATTTGAATTAAAGCCTAACGCGTTTCGGAGCGTGGCTGCTCCTTGGTCACAGGCAGTTCAAATTGACCACGCAAACAAACAAGGAGGCATTGTTACCAGCACGTTATTTATTTGGCCCTCCAGTGGGCGGCAGATGAATTAGCCATTATTGCATGCTGGTACTCGTAGTAGTACTGTCCTTTAGTAGGTTTCTTGCCCCCTTGCATATAGTTGTTTCCCTCAGTGGGTTTTGCGGTCGCATTCACATTATCGATATTGTTCATAGCCCTCCAGTGGGCTTCCGATTCAAGGGTCGCCGTATTAAGTGTTTTTTTCCTTTTGGCTGGAAACACTGGCTGGAGACTTCACAAATTCTGCGTCTCCATAGTCCCAGTATTATCCACAGGTGGTGCAGTCTCAGCGGCTCGGTCTGCCGCATATCATTTTGTATTTCAAACAACCTCCGTTTAGAGACGCACTCGAAACCAGCCCATTGACGGCACTAGGCTCCTCTTTTGTCGGACATTTGAATTAAAGCATAACGCGTTTCGGAGCGTGGCTGCTCCTTGGTCACAGGCAGTTCAAATTGACCACGCAAACAAACAAGGAGGCATTGTTACCAGCACGTTATTTATTTGGCCCTCCAGTGGGCGGCAGATGAATTAGCCATTGTTGCATGCTGGTACTCGTAGTAGTACTGTCCTTTAGTAGGTTACTTGCCCCCTTGCATATAGTTGTTTCCCTCAGTGGGTTTTGCGGTCGCATTCACATTATCGATATTGTTCATAGCCCTCCAGTGGGCTTCCGATTCAAGGGTCGCCGTATTAAGTGTTTTTTTCCTTTTGGCTGGAAACACTGGCTGGAGACTTCACAAATTCTGCGTCTCCATAGTCCCCGTATTATCCACAGGTGGTGCAGTCTCAGCGGCTCGGTCTGCCGCATATCATTTTGTATTTCAAACAACCTCCGTTTAGAGACGCACTCGAAACCAGCCCATTGACGGCACTAGGCTCCTCTTTTGTCGGACATTTGAATTAAAGCCTAACGCGTTTCGGAGCGTGGCTGCTCCTTGGTCACAGGCAGTTCAAATTGACCACGCAAACAAACAAGGAGGCATTGTTACCAGCACGTTATTTATTTGGCCCTCCAGTGGGCGGCAGATGAATTAGCCATTATTGCATGCTGGTACTCGTAGTAGTACTGTCCTTTAGTAGGTTACTTGCCCCCTTGCATATAGTTGTTTCCCTCAGTGGGTTTTGCGGTCGCATTCACATTATCGATATTGTTCATAGCCCTCCAGTGGGCTTCCGATTCAAGGGTCGCCGTATTAGGTGTTTTTTTCCTTTTGGCTGGAAACACTGGCTGGAGACTTCACAAATTCTGCGTCTCCATTGTCCCCGTATTATCCACAGGTGGTGCAGTCTCAGCGGCTCGGTCTGCCGCATATCCTTTTGTATTTCAAACAACCTCCGTTTAGAGACGCACTCGAAACCAGCCCATTGACGGCACTAGGCTCCTCTTTTGTCGGACATTTGAATTAAAGCCTAACGCGTTTCGGAGCGTGGCTGCTCCTTGGTCACAGGCAGTTCAAATTGACCACACAAACAAACAAGGAGGCATTGTTACCAGCTGAGGGCAACAACTATATTCAAGGGGGCAAGTAACCTACTAAAGGACAGTACTACTACGAGTACCAGCATGCAATAATGGCTAATTAATCTGCCGCCCACTGGAGGGCCAAATAAATAACGTGCTGGTAACAATGCCTCCTTGTTTGTTTGCGTGGTCAATTTGAACTGCCTGTGACCAAGGAGCAGCCACGCTCCGAAACGCGTTAGGCTTTAATTCAAATGTCCGACAAAAGAGGAGCCTAGTGCCGTCAATGGGCTGGTTTCGAGTGCGTCTCTAAACGGAGGTTGTTTGAAATACAATATATATATATATATATATATATATATATATATATATATATATATATATATATAAATGGCGAAGTGGGTTCAGCGTTTGCACACACTGTCTCCGTTCAAGCCTCTGAAGAGAAGCATATGGAGCTTCGAAACGCGTCAGGCATTTCCATTACGGAGCAGCTTCTACAGGCAGATCCTCGTCCCTGCCTATCATAAACAAAGCTGCTGATCGAGTGCTACTCACCAGGTGGACAACCATTGGAGCAGAATGTAATACGCGGCCGTCCTGCTGCGGAGTGTGCACCACCCCGTAATGTTATGGGGGCCACCCGACATGGTAACTATCATTTCGGCTATGTGGGTCAGCGGCCGCAAACAGGATTGAGGACGAGTCCACTTGCAGAGTCCATGCAGGACAAGATTTGTGTGCTATCCGGACCACATTTCCCACAATGCATAGTCTCATTTGAGCTTCCCATTGGTGGGTGTGCAATATGAAAATGGCGAAGTGGGTTCAGCATTTGCACACACTGTCTCCGTTCAAGCCTCTGAAGAGAAGCATATGGAGCTACGAAACGCGTCAGGCATTTCCATTACGGAGCAGCTTCTACAAGCAGATCCTCGTCCCTGCCTATCATAAACAAAGCTGCTGATCGAGTGCTACTCACCAGGTGGACAACCACTGGAGCAGAATATATATATGCATACAGTTTTATATATATATATATATTTTTACATATATATATATTTGGCAGGGAACAGCGTCACGGAACGCTCCTCCAAGCGGGCAGGGGCTCGAGTCGTGCGGACGCTACCACACCAATAAATAAACAAATTCCTCTCACCCTCAGTCTGGTGAAGAAACGAGCCACTCCGGTTTGCATTTTTTGATGACATTGGAATTTATTCGGGCATAAAATACGACGCATTTCGACTCCTTCCGAGTCTTGGTCACATGACCTGAGATGGAGTTTCCACGTTAAATACACATTACGTCCTACGTGACGCGCGTTTAAACAATGGTAAACATAAACAACATACTGACAACTTATTTGTGGTAGTTGCCCTCATTTGTATAACAGTGATTACATTTGCACATGATTAATGTCATGTTTTCAATTCAGGTTTCCAAAACAATAAATTGTGAATAATAGTGAAAAACAATTTTATAAACAACTGAGAAAATACCGCGTGATCCGATGTGGTTCACTGTTCAAAATTGGATGTGACTGATGTTAGTGCCTGGTAATTGCGGTTCGAAACCCCATTAAAGATTACATTGGTGCCAACAGTTTGGTTCAAAGTTTGTGCCTTTGCGGGTATAGTACCCCAATTCACTGTGGCTTGTAAAGGTTAGATAAATGTGTGTGTTTATCACACCGTTCGAACCCTCATTAGAGATTACATTGATGCCAAAAGGTTGGTTAAAAGTTTGTGCTCCGCGGGTATAGTACCCCAACTTGCTTTGGCTTGTGAGGGTTAGATAAATGTGTGCACTTTTTGCATGAAGTAGTTTCCCACAAGATTCTGACGTTGGTCGTACAATCTATGTCTCCATGATTTAACAATTTATAGTTTCTCGATTTATATACATTCGTGTCATCTGGGTAAAGTACCCCATCAAATGATAAACACAATTTCATATTGCATGTTATCAAGGTATATTCAAAATACTTCCAAACTTATAATAGTGGTAAAAAAGATTTTTTTGCATAATATGTACACACTGTAAATTTGTAGTTCCTCGATTCACACACATTAGTGTCATCTGGGTAAAGTACCTTATCGTATGATAAACACAATTTCATGATACACGTTATCAGGGTTATAATAGTAGTTAATTAAACTGATAATCCCAAAGAAGCGAATAATATATACACACTGTAAAGAAGAGGCGGCTGTTGTGTCAACTAGGCCGGATCTCCGTGCTTTTAACTTCCTGTGTGGTGGCTACTCTTCCTTGGTGATTGCTGCCTGGATACCATTCTGTGAGAAAGTAAACCAAAGTTGGTTAGTATTGATTCCATATCATACTTTATCAAATCATTGGCAATATTTTTAAGTTTTAAAGATTTTTATTGATGAATGAAAAATAATACTAGCATAATACAGTTAATACAGGATTAATATCATAAACTAGAAAAAGATAATAAGACATCGTATTAGAAAGAGGAAAGTAGGAAGGGAAGGAGAAGGGAGAGAAAGAGTGAAAAAAGGAAAAGGGGGAATATATAATAATTGAATAAGTAAACAGTATTACAATAAAATGTTCCTAATGCAATATATCAGCATATAACAATAAAATAGAAAGATTTAAAACAACAATGGTTATAAAAGTCAAGGTGGTTTGAATACCTCTTCCACGGAGGGTTCATGTAAAGACATCTTTTTAGCAGATACATTTAAAAAGTTTGTGACAGGCAACCAAAGTAAGTCTCTTTTAATTGCAAGCGAGATGGGATATACATAAGCTCTATCTAACCTATGATTATAACAGACTCCGTACCACCATGCCTGTAAAGAAACCGCAGAGGTATCCTTCCATGATTTTGTAATTTGTTGAAAGGCAACGGCAAGGAGTAAATCAATAATAAGCACCCCAGTGGCTTGTGACGACCAATCTGCAAAAATGCTTCCGAGAAAAATATGAGTGAAGGAAAATGGGATATGAGTATGAAAAATATTGTTAATGTGTTGCCAAACTCGAGTCCAGAAAGTATGAATGAGTGGACAAGTAAATAACATATGTTTGAGGTCCACGGATGTATTTGTACAAGACCAACAAGTAGAGGGAATGCTAGGATAGATTATGTGAAGTTTAGCAGGGGTGATGAGAAGTCTATTATAAACAAAAAATAGGGTCTGTGTTGTATTGGCTGCTCTAGAGGACTTCCGTATTTTAGCACAGATTTTATTCCAGATTGAAACGGTGAAGGATTCACCTAGATCAGATTCCCAACTATGTTTTACGTCTAATTTATCTCTCGAAAGGGGGATGTTAGTTAAGGATTTATAGATTTGAGAGGCAGAGGGTGAATTGCATAAAATTGAAGATATGTTAGAAGATGAAGGGACAAGTGGAGGGTTAGAGGGTAAATTGTTATAAGAGGATTGAGCTGCTGCAGTTAAAGATATGTATCTGTGTTGACATGATGAGGGAAGGGACAACGAGATTGCATTGTTGGGAATGGGATACAAACGCCATCTTGAAAAAGTTGATAAGTCCATTTAAGGCCCAAAGCAAACCAATCTTTCCAAAAGGTAAATTTATTATTAACTTTGATATGTTTATTATACCAAAGTGATGAATTTAAAAATTGTGTACGATCATCTTGTGAAGAGGAGAAGAGTGGTTGGAAAATTTTCGAGCATTTTTAAGAATGGGAAAAGTTAAGGAGGGAGGAGTATGGGAAATTGAGATAAATTCTTCAAAAGAAAATGGATGAAAAAGAGAATTTTCAACTTCCACCGATAAGGGGTAAAGTATAGTGTCAGATTGATTGTCAGATAGAAGAAAAGCAGACTGTTTAAGAAAGAAAGCAGAGTGATAGGAGTGAAAATCTGGGAAATTAACGCCTCCCATATTTTTAGGTTTTTTAAGCTTAGAAAGGGACATTCTTGCCGTTTTGTTATGCCATAAGAATTTGGATAGAATAGTATATAGCTTTTTATAATAAGATTTAGGAATATTGATTGGGATATTAGATAAATAAAATATTATGATAGGGACTAACATCATTTTTATGGTATCTAGTCGACCCCACCATGATAAATATAGGGGGTGCCATCGCGAAGTGGATACAGATACTACTGATAGTAACTCTTTCAAATTTAGAGCAACAGTATCCTTAATAGAAGTAGTGAACCATAAACCAAGATATTTAATTTTGTTTGAATTCCAATGAAAAGATGAAGCAGAAAGATCAGCATGAAAACATAAACTGTTTAAAGGAAGAATTTCACATTTATCAGCATTTAATTTATATCCAGAGACAAGGGCAAAGTCATCTACTTCTGACAAAAAAGCTGGTAAGGAGGTTTGTGGGTTAGAAATAAATAATAAAATATCATCTGCATATACTGAGAGTTTTAAAAATTTGTCACCATATGGAAAACCTGTAATAATTTTATTTAATCTAACTTTGATTAAGAAAGGTTCTAAGGCAAGAATAAATAATAATGGAGAAAGGGGGCAACCTTGCCGAACTCCTCTATGCAGTGGAAAAGAAGGGGAGACAAGACCATTGGCTAAGATAAAGGATTTGGGAGAGGAGTATAATAAGGAAACATAATTGATGAATTTTGGGCCAAAACCAAACCAAGCAAGCGTTTGAAAAATAAAAAGCCAACTGACTCTATCACACGCCTTTTCAGCATCCAATGAAATTGCTGCTAATGAGGTTTTATATGCTTTGGATTTACCTAATACATTAAAAAACAGCTGAGTATTATCAGATAAATGTCGTCCTTTAATGAAACCACATTGTTCTTTCCCAATCAAATGGGGTAATAAAGAATCTAAGCGAAGAGCAAGTATTTTTGCAAAAATTTTATAATCTAGATTGATCAAAGAAATGGGCCTATAATTTTTGCATAAAGTATGGTCTTTGTTTTCTTTAGGGAGGAAACATATTAAGGCCTCTTGAAAGGATCCTTCCGATTTCTGGCTAGAGATAAAGTGTTGAAATAATTGATAAAGTTTAGGAAGAAGGATCTGGGAGAAATGAGAGTAGAATTCAATTGTAAACCCATCAGGTCCCGGAGCTTTACCTTTCTTAATAGAGTGAATGGCGGTCAAAATATCATTAGTTTGAACATCATCTTCTAGGGAAGAAAAATCCACTTCAGGAGAAGAAGGAGGAGTGATAGAAGATAAGTAATGAAGAATATCTTCTTGACTAGAGGGCAATTCAGGAGTATAGAGGGAATGATAAAAATGAGTGAATTCTAAAAGAATATCTTCGTTTTTATGAACTCTAGTATTAGCTGAAGTTAAAATTGAGTCAATTTTAGTTCGTTCTTTTTTAATCTTAAGATAGTTGGCAAGAATTTTCCCAGCCTTATTTTGGGCACCATAATATTTAGCACTGGATTTAAGCAAAATGAGATTAGTAGATTCCGTTGAAAGCATATTAAACGAAAATTTGGCTTTAAGGAGCGCGTCTAAATCAGGCTGGGATTTAGTAGAGTGAAAGGAGTGTTCTAACTGTTTAATCTGTGAAATAAGTATTTGTAATTTTTGGGAAGAAGATTTACGTTTCTGAGCTACAAAAGAAATAATGAAGTCTCTAGAAGCAGCTTTGAAGGTGTCCCAAAGTAGTGATGGGGAGGTATGTGGGGACTCAGTTTCTATAAAAAATATATTTGAAAAATGTTGAAAGGCCGGGGTAAAAGTGGGGTCTAAGAGAAGGGAACTGTTGAATCTCCATCGCCTAGATCCCACTGTAGGAGGAAGTAAATCTAAATTGAGAGATACGGGAGCGTGATCTGAAAGTAACATGGATCCTATATCGGAATGTGAAATATGTTGTGTAAGGGCCTTAGAAATAAACAGGTAATCAATGCTGGATTGAGAGGAATGGACAGGAGAGAAAAAGGTATATTCTTGAAGGGTAGGGTGGCATAGTCTCCAGGCATCAACAAGGGAGCGTTGGGCAATAGTAGATGTGAATTGAGAATGAATATTAGAGGGGATAAATCTAGATTGTGAACGCCTATCAATGAAGGGATCAACAATCATATTACAATCGCCACCAACAATCAAATAATCGTCACTGTATGTCATTAGTTTGGATAAAATCTGGGGCCAAAAAAGTTTATCAGGATTAGTGGGTGCATATAGATTAAAAATAGTCAAAGGAATTTTGTTAACTAACAAAGAAACCAACACCCATCTACCTTCAGTATCCGCTTCTTGTGCAACAACTTGAATATCCAAACGTTTATGACAGAGAATAGCTACTCCATTACTTTTCCCCGAACCAGGAGAAGCAAAAACATGGCCCACCCATTGTCGCTGAAGTTTGGATATCTCTTTTTGGATTATATGAATCTCCTGCAATAAAACAATGTCACCTTTCAAGCCAGCAATATGTGATAAAACCCTTTGACGTTTTATAGGCGAACCCAAACCTTTAACATTCCAAGACAAAATTTTTTAACAACATCTTAGTTTATCTAATAATAATTCAAACAGTACATTACTATGAAATAGAAGTAGTAACAAAGAAGGAGCTAACGAGAAAAGAATAGTGCAGATGAACATAAAAAATAAAAGAGGAACATAATTCCAAAAGATCATGCAATGACTAATGAGAGAAGGAAGATAGGAAGGTTTGAGAGAGGAAAAGAAAAGGGGAAATGGAAAGGAAGACCCGATCCTGAAGACAAAATTAGGTCAGGCTCCTTCTATCACCTTTAGGAAACCAGCATCCCTAAAAGACAAACTGGTCAAAAGCCATTTGACATCACAAAAAACCAACTGGCTAGACAGAGGGGGAGGGGGGGTTCCACAAATGTGGAAAATGCAAAGCTTGCAGCCACAGTGAGAACATCAAAGAGGCCAAACTCATGAGAACCAATAGACAATGGAGAATCTCTAAAAACATAAACTGTCTCACAGAATTTGTAGTCTATGTCATTACTTGCCCTTGTGGCAAGTGGTACATCGGCTCAACGATCTTCCCAGTTAAGAAACGAATTTTAGAGCACTGGAGGGCAATCACAAACAAAGACTTTGCTTATAGCACTGCCAAACATTTTTACGAGGCACATAACAGTGATTGGACAAAGGCAAAATATTTTGGCCTGGATTGCGTCCCAAAAAATCCCAGAGGCGGTAATCGCACACAAGCACTACGCCGATTAGAGTCAAGATTTATCTTACAGGCTGGCAGTATCGCTCCTATTGGCATGAATAATGATGAGGATTTGTATGTGCACTTATAATTCGCTGCAAATCCTTTTTCTTCCTAAACTTTACTCCTTTACAGGAGTTTCCATAATTTTATTTTTTAGCAAGACTGAATCTTTTAACCTTAACACTTTTTTCACCCTTGTTTTTTAGTTTTTATAGCACAATCACTGAGTATATCGCCAATGATTTGATAAAGTATGATTTGGAATCAATACTAACGAACTTTGGTTTACTTTCTCACAGAATGGTATCCAGGGAGCAATCACCAAGGAAGAGTAGCCACCACACAGGAAGTTAAAAGCACGGAGATCCGGCCTAGTTGACACAACAGCCGCCTCTTCTTTACAGTGTGTATATATTATTCGCTTCTTTGGGATTATCAGTTTAATTAACTACTATTATAACCTTGATAACGTGTATCATGAAATTGTGTTTATCATATGATAAGGTACTTTACCCAGATGACACTAATGTGTGTGAATCGAGGAACTACAAATTTACAGTGTGTACATATTATGCAAAAAAATCTTTTTTTTTTACCACTATTATAAGTTTGGAAGTATTTTGAATATACCTTGATAACATGCATTATGAAATTGTGTTTATCATTTGATGGGGTACTTTACCCAGATGACACAAATGTATATAAATCGAGGAACTATAAATTGTTAAATCATGGAGACATAGATTGTACGACCAACGTCAGAATCTTGTGGGAAACTACTTCATGCAAAAAGTACACACATTTATCTAACCCTTACAAGCCACAGTAAATTGGGGTACTATACCCGCGAATCACAAACTTTTAACCAACCTGTTGTCACCAATGTAATCTCTAATGGGGTTTCGAACCGTGTGATAAACACACACATTTATCTAACCTTTACAAGCCACAGTGAATTGGGGTACTATACCCGCAAAGGCACAAACTTTGAACCAAACTTTGAACCAAACTGTTGGCACCAATGTAATCTTTAATGGGGTTTCGAACCGCAATTACCAGGCACTGACATCAGTTACATCCAATTTTGAACAGTGAACCACATCAGATCATGCAGTATTTTCTCAGTTGTTTATAAAATTGTTTTTCACTATTATTCACAATTTATTGTTTTGGAAACTTGAATTGAAAACATGAGATTAATCATGTGCAAATTTAATCACTGTTATACAAATGAGGGCAACTACCACAAATAAGTTGGCAGTATGTTGTTTATGTTTACCATTGTTCAAACGCGCGTCACGTAGGACGCAATGTGTATTTAATTTGGAAACTCCATCAAAGGTCATGTGACCAAGACTCCAGAAGGAGTCGAAACGCGTCGTATTTTATGCCCGAATAAATTCCAATTTCATCAAAAACTGCAAACCGGAGTGGCTCGTTTCTTCACCAGACTGAGGGTGAGAGGAATTTGTTTATATTCCTAAAAGATTGTATAAATTAAAGGGATCATGCTGGAAACTGCTTCCGTTTGTCGTCACTTCACGTTAGCCCATGATGAAGGGCGTCCATCGCCCGAAACGCGTTGGCTGAGCTTTGAGGAGGATTGTCCTTTACCTATCTGTGCAAGGGAGTGTATCCTGGGTGTGCCGACCATCTTAGGGGTAACCTGCTTTCAACATATATATATATATATATATGCGACTGGCTTACTAAAGTCATTGGGGTTCTTTTTTTCACTTGAGACGGGACATAGGCAACAGTACTTCTTGGCCTATGGATACCGCAATATGTTTGGCTCAGCAATAATTTTTGAAGCTGTACATATACATTTGTATTTTTATCATGATTCTTAACTGGTAATTTAGTTCTGTGTTTTTTAATAATAAGACATGAACAAGAGTATGAATCTTGAATGTATTAGTCAAGCATATTTTGCACAAACACTATTTGGCACTTTCACCTAGCCAAGGGCACTTTGTGATTGGTCTAGGTGAAATAACAACTCTTTTTGAATCTGTTTTAAAGTGTGTATGATTTTTATATGCATTTTTTTAAAACGTATTTAATTGCGGGCTTTGCACATAAATATTAACAATGTATGCTCTGGTTAATGTTATATTGCATTCGCAACTATACTTTTTCCATGTCTATTATGAGCCCGTGATCACATGGTTACTGCACTGTCACTTTAAAAATGTACGATCACTCCTCATGGCGTCATGAGATCAAGGCCTTTCTGAGGCCGAAACGCGTCATGGCAGCAATGCGTGGTTGAAGAAAATAAACTCTTTGCACTGAATTTGGGTCCGTACCGTCCTTTCTACGAGTTGGATTTTGTGGCGGATTGCGTGTGCATATATATATATATATATATATATATATATATATATATATATATATATATATATATATATATATATATATATATGCGACTGGCTTACTAAAGTCATTGGGGTTCTTTTTTTCATTACAGAGTTTGCATTGAAGGTGGCTTTATAGATAAGATATATAGATAAATATATAAGATTGGTCCCCAACATGAAGTTATGAGATGAGGATGTGAGCGGTCTCTTGAGGTGAGAAGAAATAAGAATGTTGGGTGGAAACGATTTTTAAAATAATAATAAAAAAATCAGTTACTTTAGTGAAACTATCACTTAGAAGAATGGGTATATTATCTAAAAATAAAAGTATTTTTATAAAAGCATTTATATATATATCTTTTTAGATCAGAATGAAATTGTATTCATGTCTGATTGTACAAGTCTTTTTTATGATCACTATTGGATTTTAAGGAGTTGAGTTGGGTGATGTTATTGCACTGCCAATGGTGAGGATGTATACATCAATTTGGGAAACCTTTGATATAGATAATTGGTGTGAGATGAGATATAGTTCACTCACAAAATAGAAAGATCAAATCTTTTGTTTTGAGAGAGGGTTTGCACTTATGTCTATTGGATTTTGACTAAAATGAAGTTTGCATGAGGATTTGTGAGATAGAATGATTTTGCAAAGAATACCTTATGAGTCTGGAAAAAGGAATCATTTGGTTTTTAAAGCAAATTTGAAATGATGTTATATGTTTAATTGTTTTTAGAGGTTATTTTTTGTGAATCCACATCATGTGTATTTAATAACAATTCATGTGAAGTTTTTTTTAGCATGTTATGTTGTGTCATGTTTGCAGCTTAATAACAATTCATGTGATGTTTTGTTAGTATATTATGCTGCATTAGGTTTGTCGCTTGTTGGACACGATGCACTGTTTTGCTATATTGATGTAATAGAATGTGAAGTACCTATGTTTCATTGACTGCTGTTCCTTTTATGTTTATAGATGTTTCAAAAATTGATTTTATTATTGGAAGAGAATAAATTGTTGTTTTCCTGAAGAAGGTGGATAAAATATATGCAATCCACCGAAACGTGTTAACGATTAATTGCATTACAATCCGTCTACACTGGACATTTGAATGATGAATTTAATAAATGCTCAGAGATATATAAGGTCTAAAGACAGATTACTTTGTCTTAGAATAAAAAGTTTCTCTTTCTTTAATATTTATGTGGAGTATTTTGTCATATAAATCTATTTTTAATTATTAAAATGGTCATTTTTCTAGACTTTTAGTATTCCCATTAGCTTCCTTTGCTCACAAGGGTGTGGGTTTTTACTACAAATTGAATATGTGAGAAATGTTTGGGATTATTTTGCATTATTAGTGCATTAAGGGGAATATTTTAGTATTTAGTTGTATAATCCTGTCCCCTTGGCTATAGAGATTGCTCTCCTTGTGCTTGATTAGCAATCTAATAAGACCCCTAGATTTCAAATTACTGAGGATGGTGTTGGAGAATGGCCCTTAATTCGAGCCACTAGGTGACATCCTACTGGACATTGACTGTAGCTGGATTCAGTAACAGGAAGTTGATGAATCCACAAGCGCCTAGTTGTCAGAGCTTTGGAAGGGAGCTGACAACTGACCACGGGTAAGCCAGGGAGATGAGGTAGCCCAAATATATGCTGGGTACCATCTGTCTGTAACTAACAGCAAATCCCTTCCTGATTTTGTAAATAGCCTAAGGGTCTGAGGTAAAGAATAAAAAGGAAAAGGGACAGGATTGACACTTGTGGTGTGCTTTTGGGTAGAGTTTGAGTTTATGAGCAGTGCAACTACTTGAGATCTTCCTGCGAGGAAGAATTTGATCTAATTCCAGGACCCTGAATCTAGCTCCTTGCAAGGTGTCAAACAGAACATTGTGAGTGATGGTATCAAAAGCTGCAAACAGGTCTAACAAAATTACCATCTGAGTCTACCAGCCTCCTCAGCTCACCCCGGGCAGAAAGCACTACAAGGTTGAGTGTTGTGTCCTGGTCAAAATCTGGCTTCATAACAATCAACTAGACCATTTGCTTCAGCAAAGTTCTGCAGTTGTGGTAAAACCAACTTCTGCAGCACACATAGAAAGAGGAAAAAGCCTCTTGTGGTTGTTCTTGTGCAGAAAGGCTTCCCTTCTTGCACAAAAATAATCATCCCTGCAACGCAGGCACCTTTGCAGTTTGGTGCAAAGGTGCCTGCGTTGGTGCACGGCAGCCAATTGTGCGCCAGCGTAGGGGAAAAGGACAGTAATGCTCCATATCTGGTAGATAAGGCGCATTCCTGCCCTTTTCTTTTGCCGTAGGGCAGCGCAGCAGGAAGGCAAAACCTCATAAATGATGCCCAATATATTTCCAAGTTCTTTCAAGGAAGCAGGAAGCACCTGGCAATACTGGCCGGAGACTGGAGGTGGAAGAGTTTCCATGTGTCCCTCACCTGTTCGGCACAGTTACGTCCTCTTCAGCTCCCAGTGTGAGGGATGGGGTCACTCCCTCTTAATTTCCAGTAACTCACTCAAGGTTCAGTGACCCCCCTCACATGATTTTTACGTGGGGCCTGTGTTCTACGGGCCACTGTAACCTGCCACCTATTTCTGCCCCCCAGTTTGCACATACGTAGGGTGGACCTGGCTAGAGAGCAACCCAGCGCTTATCAGGAGGGCAGAGATTCAGTGCCACCGGCACGATGCTTGATTTTGCACATACTGCCTCTGCTTCCACCTCCATACCTGTGGCACAGGAGCTGCAGCACCCTGGCTCATGTAACACCCATCTCCATGCATAATTCATGTGGAGGGACCAGATGTCACTCAGTCACATTGATGCGGCTGCCCATTGGCACTGCTACACTGTGTGCCCAGGGTGCGCACGTGTGCCCAGGGTGCGCACGTGTGCCCAGTGTGCGCACTGCCCGGAACATCAGAGCAACAACAGCATCAGCTGGCAGTGCACAGCTAGGTGAAATGTACTTATTACAATTTGAACAGAACATTGTCTCCTGCTGGCGTCACACTGGCCCTATATCGCAGTGCCAGAGCATCCATTGTCTTTTTTATTAGCGGAGTGTGAGTGCCCCAGTAGGCAAAATTAGTTGTGCCTAGTGCAATGAAAACCCTTGCTTGGTCTTTGAGAATCAGGCACGGACCCTCAATCCTCGATGGATTTTGGTCACGGTTGTTACAGGTGGGTAGATTATTCCACTATTGGAGAGTTTTAGATCCGTGAGAGATAAAATGTGAGGCAAGGGTTGTCGCAGAGTGCTGGGTGGTCATAAAGTGCTGTGGTGTGATAAGGGGCTGGGATCAAAAGCGTGTGCTGAGAATGCATCTGTGCTGTGAGAGAGCGCAGGGTTATGGACCTGTGGGTCAGCCGGACAGTGGTCGGGTGTGAGAAAGTGCTGGAGCTGCAGCAGGTATTGAGGTGAGAGAGGGTGGCAGGCTGGTGAACACTGAGTGGATAGATTGAGAGCGTGCTCTGCTGCTGTGAGAGAGTCCTGGCAGTGCAAGTATGTTGGCTGTGAGTATGCTGGTGTGAGAGTGTGCTGGAGTGTGTGAGAGTACCAAGGCTGAGAGGAAGTCCAGGGGGCAGAGTACTGGGCATGTGGCTGTGATTTGTGATGTTAGTGTTGTGTTTTGAGCAGTATGTTGTTACTCTATGGCCAGTTTTTGATCCACAAATATTGCTCCTCCCTACCAAACTCCTCTCCCTCTAACCCAAACATCTCACATCCTATGTGTC
>CAWUFW010027719.1:0-25348 GCA_963921515.1 Calotriton arnoldi
TGGAATGACGTCAAGAGCCTGGTCAAGAAGAAGGAGAGCAAGAACAGAGAGCTGGCTGCCGTCACTGGCGGAGGGAATCCCGCGCTCTTCAAGACCTTCAAAGCGTGGGAGGAGAAGGTGCGAGTCATCATACATCCGGAGATCCTCGCCGGATTAGCAGGGGGAGTGGAGGCTGGTAAGTACAAACTAATGTATACCAGCACACCGCTATGTACTCACATGCACTACCACCATGCCACAGCTCCCAGGGACAAACACCCCCATGTCCAGCACACAATACACAACACATCACACACACATGCAACAGACACCACCACACACAGCCCAAACCGAACAACTGTAAGATGCGTGGGGACATGTGTACACTCAGCCAGCCACGTAACCACCAACAGGTCCCCAAATATGCCAGAAGCGCCACAACGAGCACCCACCACACCCATGTGTCCGCCACAGCTGCACTAACCGACAAGTAACAGGTAAGTGGCAGGAACACAAAGTGCAGTGGGTGGGAGGGTGGACAGCCCAAGTACAACACACACCAGGCCCCTAGTCCCACAGCACAGCAAGGAGGAGCATCCCCCACACCCCACAGCCACGTGTCAGCCACCGCAGTGCACAACGACAGCCGAAAGGCAGACATCACGGTCCACAGCAATCGGTGTCAGTGGGTGTCCAGCCACCACCACGACCCACAACACCCCCCACCCCCACAGACCTGCAACATGGAGCACCCCCCGCTTAGAACCATGTGGCATCCAGTACAGTGCACGCACGAACAACCTGCAGGTGGGAAACTGGACAGGGCTGGATTACTGGAGGCATGAGGACCGTAACACGACCAACACATGGGACATGTCACGTAGCAGACGAACACGCAGCACCGCCCACCGTCACGAACAAGTGAACAATGTGCACACGGACATGAACCACAGACTCACACCTCACATGACCCATCACAGACACAGCAACACCCAAGGAGCCACGTCTGCATGCACAAGCCACACTGAATATAGTACCACACGGCAGCCACTGTGCAACTCATCACACACAACCGAAACACCATTGAAGTCCTGTCCATGTAGCCCCTACTGCCTGTCAACCACACACCCCACAACTACGCCTATGTAAGACAAACAACACTAGACGCAACAGAGCGGAACAACATAAATGCACACGAACACCACTGAACCCATCAAACACACAGACACACCATGCACATACAACATACCATCCATCCCATCCGTCAGCCCCAGTCTCATGAAAGGCATGTCATCCGCACAGCTGCCACACATACAGCAGTCACGCTAAGATACATGCCCATGACCAACCATGTGCCAGAAGTCAATGAAGCGCACGACACACTGTGAGCAACAACACACAACATGGGCCACACCCCCCACGAGCACTGCAGTGATGCACATGGCACAGGGCAGCACGCACACCAAGGAGATGGGACAACTGCAATACGTTGGCTGGCACACAACCATCACTCACTCATAACGATGCGTCCAATGCCATGTCCAGTAATCACAACAGACAGCAAATATGCAGGCCATGTCAGGCATGCACACACCTCAGACCATGCACTGTCATGCTGCCACAACACATGTCACGTTCGGCACCCATGGCTCACAGCATGTACCCCAAAAGCATATTCCCTCCCAAATGCGAATCTGGGGCATGGCCCCCATGTTGCCATATGCGTTCCTAAGCGTTCCATTTGAACCCCAAAAGCATATTCCCTCCCAAATGCGAATCTGGGGCATGGCCCCCATGTTGCCATATGCGTTCCTAAGCGTTCCATTTGAACCCCAAAAGCATATTCCCTCCCAAATGCGAATCTGGGGCATGGCCCCCATGTTGCCATATGCGTTCCTAAGCGTCCCATTTGAACCCCAAAAGCAAAGTACAAACCAGACCCAGGATGGGCCAGGAGCCCGCATACACCAGAGTCACAATAAGTAGGGGCACAGCAACACACCCATCGGCATGGCCAATCCGTCCCATGCCACATGTGCACAGCACACAGTCCCATTGCCAAGCACACACAACTACAAATGGTACAGCCACACACACGCCTCCGGGAAACCCATGTACGAGATTGCACGAACTGTTAATGTCAGACGACAAATACATACTTCGCCAGGTGCAACACAATAACAAATCTCATTCTCTCCACAGGTGACGAACTGCTGGATGCTGGGGATGGAGCCAGCAGCCAGCACAGCCAGCCTACAAGCCCCCAACGAGGACACACGGATGTGGAGGATCTGTCCTCCTCTTCGGACACGGACCACCAAGCAGGCCCATCTGGTGTGGCAGGGCCCAGCCGCTCCCCAGGACCCCTCCTACCCACCAACCCATCATCCAGGGCTGCTGAACATTCCCAGCCCCCTGCTGCCACTGTCGTTGCGGCCACACCCACGGTCATTGCGGCCACACCCACGGTCATTGCGGCCACTACCACTGCCGCAACCGCCACCATCGCCGCACCGACCACCACCGCCGCCACCACCACCACGTCTTCGCTGGCACCAGCCCCAGCGCAGGTGGTGGCCCGGCCGACTGGATCCACCCTGGGAGCCACAGCGAGGACCGTGGTGAGCAATGTGGCTAGTGGGCAGGCCGGTGGCAGCAGGACTGGTAGGAGGAGCAGGGTCAGGGAAACGCCAGCCTCCCCTGGGAGCCATGCCCTGCCTCAAATGGCCAGAGTCCTTGGGGCCTATGAAGAGGCCCAAGGACAATGGGTCCAGGTCTGCTTCAGACACGCGTGAGGTGCTGGGGGTGCTGAGGTCCATGGACGCCCGTATGGGCCAACTCGTGGACCTCATGGGCCAGCTGGTGGTGGCGGTGAGGTCACAGCCAGGGACAGCAGCTCCCCTCCGCCACCACCTGCCGGGGCGCAGGGTCGAGCAGCAGTGTCCAGTTCCCCTGCGTCCACAGCCAGTGAGCACACCTCAACCACCAGCATGTCGCAAGCAGGCACCCCCCTCGCAAACGTGGAAGGGGCCGTCCGAAGTGGAAACAGATCTCCCGGGAGGACTTCGCACGCTCCAGACGCAAGTGAGGCAGCCAGCCAGCCTTCCTTCCTTGACCACCCACTGCATTGACTTGGACTACGATCCCACTCCACACAGCCATCTGGATGGCATGTGTGTGTTGGACTATGGACATAGAACCAGTGGGTACACCCTGAGCATCACGCAGCCATGACCGACAGCTCATTGTCACTGCACGCACCACTTTTGTCATCACCTTACACACAATCACATGTCACAGTTTGAAATAAATGCACCTCTTACACAAACTGCTGTTTGTGCCCTGTGTTTTATTTGTACGGAATACAACGGCCACCTTGGGCGGAAAGGCACCTGATGCGTGGCATGGCAATGGAACCGGAGGGCCTGTAGGGACCTAGGGGTGGGAGACAGAACAGGAGCACATTCAATGAGTGTGTCACACACCCATCACACAGTACATGTCAACAACTACAAGCAATGTACACACATCGCACAGAGCAATAGGGCACAATGCCACAGCCACCAACAGTGGCATACTACCCTGGCCATGGAGCGTTGACACACAGCACGCAGTGAACAAACGGCCACCCTGACACAGCACACACACACCTGCACAGATACAGCCACATCAGCCGTCGTACATGGACACTCACCGTCAAGTGAAGTAGCGGGCGATGAGCTGCTGCCGCACATTACCAGCTTCCTCCTCTCCGCTGTCCTCCTCACTCGAGCTGTCCTGGTCTGCGGGCTGGGGCCCTGGTTGATCTCCGTCATCCACGATGAGGGGGATCTGCTTCCGAATGGCCAGATTGTGCAGCATGCAGCACGCCACCACTATCCGGCACACCTTCTGTGGGGAGTACGCCAGCGCACCCCCGGTGCGGTCCAGGCACCTGAACCTGGACTTGAGGAGGCCAAAGGTACGCTCGACCACACGTCTGGTCCTCCCATGTGCCTCATTGTAGCGATCGTCTGCTGGGGTGCGAGGATTCCTCAATGGACTGAGCAGCCATGCCCCATTCGGGTACGCAGAGTCACCTGGGTGTGAGGGACACAGAGAACCGTTGCTATTCCAACTGGACAGGGGACAGCATCGCACAACCAGCACGCTACACCACTCCACATACTCACCGACAATACAGCCACGATCCTGTTGCAGATTGGACATCAGTCGTGGCAAGATGCTGTTGCGCATTATGTGTGCGTCATGGGCCGAGCCTGGGAACTTTGCACACACGTGGGTGATCACCATGTCCGCAAGGCACACCACTTGCACATTCAGGGAGTGCGTGTGCTTCCTGTTGCGGTACAGGTGCTCAGTGGCCTGTGGTGGAACAAGGCCAACATGTGTGCAGTCAATGGCTCCAACGACGTGTGGGATTCTGCCAAGGGCATAGAATGCACCCTTCACTGCCGCCAATTCACGAGCCCTGGGGAAGCGGATGTACCTGTTTCGGTACAGCATCATGGCTGCCAGTACATCCCTCAGCACCTTGCTGAACATGGGCTGGGACATCCCTCCTCCACTGCCCACTGTGTGCTGGAATGACCCAGTGGCGAAGAAATGCATGGCGGCCATCACCTTAGCCGTGGGGGTGACAGCTGTCGGATACACCCTGCGGGGACGGAGATGGGGTTCTAACATGGCACACAGTCGATGCAGGGTTGGCCTGTCCAGCCGAAACTTCCTAATGACCTCTGTATCGTCCATGTCCGCCAGCAATTGGTATGGGCGGTCAATGTTCGGTCTCCGCCTAGGGACAATGGCAGTGGACACATGTCAAAGCAACACAACACATAGCAATTTCGCATACACATCACTGACATGACTGAGCAAGCACATGAGCCACAGCCCAGCTGTCAAGCTGGGACGGCACGGCCACAATACACTTACACAGGTCTCCCAACAATGGCAATGGCTAGTGATACAAACCACTGCCATGTGCATGCACATGGGGATCTAGGCCCCAATGACTTGCGGGGCGTGCTGATGGGGACTGACTGCATATTCGTCAAGCGGCAACGCCACGGCAACATGAATGTCTGCTGAGCATGGAACTGCTTCCGAGGCTGGATGAGTATGGCACACGACGACGACGATGTGGGCACAGGCTGAGCGGCCAAAACAAGTGGGACCTGTGGCACGAGGGGATATGAGACAGTAGTAGGTGTCAGCACTGCACCCTATGTACAGCACTGTACGGATCACACCTCCCGAAACATTGACAGGTGTCCACATTGACAGCCCCATGCCAAGACGGCTGTGTGCTTGCAGTCACACGTCACAGGTGAGAGGTTACATTGCACGTGCCAGGTGGCAGACGTACATAGTGGGAGCTGGCATGTGTGTGCATGTGTCTCCTGTTCAGGATCCACCAGATGGGCGCTGACTCTGTACTGACCATTGGACACAGCATGTTCCGTGGAAGGCTTGTGTGTGTGGGATGGTGGCACTGGATGTGCCTCCGTTGGGTGGGGGGCCATGCACAGGGCGGGTACGTCGATGATTGCGCATTGTTGGTCACGGTGGGTGCACCCACTAAGATGTGTTGCCCTGTGTTCAATTCCTATGTCCGCATGATGATGGACTGTAGATGTGGGCAGACTACACATTGGTCGATGTGCTGTCTATATGCATGTGCCTTCACACCAGGCACAGCTGCCCCTGCACATGTGACCCCTGCTGGACTCGCTGCTGGGTCTGTGGAGCTGATGCACCTTCTGTGCGTGGGGCGGACAGCTCTCCTCACTTCCCTCATTGCGCATGTCATGACTTTGCCGCAGGTGACATGGATCATGGAGGGCCCACATGTACGCGTGGGTAGGCTACACATGATTGTTCACTGGTCGCCACCCCCAGTCAGTGTTTCGAATGGGAAGGTTGTCGTGCTGGTGGTATGTTCGATGTGGCGGATGGGCGGGCCTAGGTGCGGGCTTACATTCCGGACATGGGGGGTAGTTGGATTGGCGACTAGTTGCAGTACACACGGGACACGTCTCTTCCTTTCCACATCTGGGTCATCCCTTGTACTCACTGACAGTGATACAGTCATCTTCGCCCCAGCCCTCATGTCCTCCCCTCGCTCCCCCAATATGCATGCTGCACCTGCGAGGCTAGCGCTTGCACAGGCAGCCCCAAGCTCGCACCAGAGAGGGCAAGGAGTGTATGTGTGGGTCCAGTTGCACGAGTGGGCTGTCTCAGGGTATGATGTGTTGCGGGACGCCGTCCACCTGCGTGGTGCCCCAAATGGAGACCCGGCCTGCATGGACTATGCATCACAGTCTTCGCCTTCCGGATCCGCCACCTGCGACACCCAGTGGCTGTGGCTGCCCTTGCGGCCAGGCCGCGTCCGTCTGTGGCTGATGGCCCACACATTCACTCTTTGGCCTCTCTGGGGAGGGCTCGGGGGTGGTGGCGCACGCGCTTGCACTTAGTCGCAATGGCATGTGGCGTGGTTGGTATGATGGGCAATGGATGGGATGGTGCGAGCCACCTCCCGTGACGTCAGTGCTGCTCGTGCTGTGGTGCGTCCCCCTACACTTCCATTTGACTTGTGCCATGCTAGACGTTGAGGTTCTATTGCCTGCGTGATATGACCAGGAGGAGCGCGAGGAGACCTCTCACACACCATGCTCCACTGCCATCCCGTGCCCTGTATCGCCTGTGCGGATTGACTATGTTGGGGTTACACCTGGTCGACTGGGGCTGTGTGTGCCTTGTCAAGGGGCATGGCGGGCGCACAACAGGATCCAGCTTGTCCACAGAGGGTGGGCTGAGGTGCGCCTGGTACCGCTTTGTACGTGTGCCCGGCTGCTGTGCACACACGTGTTCACTCCCCCCGACAGGTGTCCTCTCACAATGCCCAGGGAAGCGGTGGTGTACTGTTCATGACCCCTCCCAACACGGCGTGCTCCAACTTGGCATGTGCGCATCTACCCGTCGCACCCACCCACCTGAGCACTGCGTCCATACGACTTCACACGACACATGTGTGTCTTCCACAGTTGTGCTACTCATTTGCGTTGACATCCAATACCAGTGGACTACATGGTCATGTCACGACTGCCGTGTACTTCACATACTCTCATCCTCTCTCATTCGTACTTGTGAAATGAGTCAGCGGAGACAGTTTTGGTTTCAAACATTATATTGAGTCTTCTGTCCTCTGTGATGCAGTATAGTGGACACTACTGGCAGCGGAATACATGTTGAGGATATACTGAGCATGATTGCAAATGGGATAGGGTGTGGGGTTACATGTGATTGGCTGTTGCATGTGGGATGTGGGCTTCAGAGTGACATCTGCTTGGCCAAGGCTGTGCTAATGTACATTTACGTATAGCTGCGGAGCTGCGGACTTTGACACAGACGGTATACATGTAGCCTACCAGACCGCTTGGCATCATGGGCACAGTCCATCTCAGTTCCATGTGACAGGTTTGCTGCGGTTGTTCCTCATGCACGCGTGCATGTGAGATGACATCAGGGCATGTGCTTGCGTGCATGCAGCGGCGTGCCACTTGTTGTTGCACTGTGGTGGTTACTGGACATGTCACAGTCACTGGGGTCGTGTTGTTGTTGTATGCACTTGTCGTCCATGCAAAGGTCCTGGTATGGGATTCCCGGGGCGGGGGTGGGAGGGGTGCAGCACCCACAGACTCCAGGCGACCTATTCATGTCCACTGAGCGGTGTGTGTGTCCATGGGCGCTGGATCCATGTCGTGTCCTGGTTGTTCGTGCAGTTCCGTCCATGTGGGTGCGATACACAGAGCCCATGCCACTGCCTCCCACGATGCATGCGGTGTTCCTGGATGTGATGGGGAACAGTGTGCATGTCCCGGTCATATCCGATGTCATGGCGATGTCGTTGATGGTGTGGTTACAGTTGCCGGTCGTTTGGTATGGCTGTTGTGGTGGTGACTGGCCAGTCCGTGCGGAAGCTAAGCATGGGTGCGGGGTTGGACATCATAGGTCAATCGGGGAACCTGCGTTGTGGTCCGACGAATTTACAGGTTGTCAGGTATGCGATGCCGTCCAGCAGGGCTTCCATGTCATTGGTGGTGTACATGTTTGCCAGCCAATG
Source organism: Calotriton arnoldi (assembly GCA_963921515.1). Lineage (NCBI taxonomy): Eukaryota > Metazoa > Chordata > Amphibia > Caudata > Salamandridae > Calotriton > Calotriton arnoldi. The sequence continues at coordinate 8,105 of CAWUFW010027719.1, forward strand.
TAGCGGATGGTGGCTGTCAAGGTGTTGTTCGTAAGTTGTCCCTTGGAGGACCATGATGGGGCATGCTGGGTGACATTCGATGTAGCTGTTCTCGATGATCCGTCGTGTGGAGGCACAGTGGTCCCATTTCAGTGCGGGTGCGATGTTGGCCACATACGCCATGCCCCCATAGGCAGAGCAGGCCCTGTCGTGTGCGTCCAGAGGGAGGAGTAGTGGTAGCAGGTCCGCCTTCAGACATGCCGGGTTGGAGAGGCATATCTCCACGGGATGCTGGTAGGGACACCTCCGACAGTAGAAGACGGGCATGACGCAGCTGAACAATGTGATGCGGTAAGTCAGTCGGTAACTTACGTTCAGCAGGGACAGGAGATCGCATCCCAATGTATGTAACAGGTTGGTTTTGTACAGCTTGAGCTGTTCGGCGTAGTTGGGTAGGTGTGTTGCGGTTGCCATTTCGCAGCGGTGCGTTGTGGTGGCGTGCTCCGGCTGTGTGTGCAGTCTGCAATGTGCACGCTCCGAGGTTGCTGTGAGCTCTGTGTAGTCGTAGGGAGACAGGACTTGTGTTCTGTTGGCTTGTTTGGAGGACACGGGCCCTCATCCCACATGCTTCTCAGACAGTTCAAGGTCAGTGATGTGTGACTCCTTCCAATTAACTTGCATGTGGCCGACATGGGGGAGTGTTTTCTTCTTTCTTCCCCGTCCGTTGTGTGCTTCTGTGATATGCGCTATCTGCCCTGTGGTCGGTCTCCTCGGCATGCCTGTGTTGGTCTATTCTTGGACAATGGCTGTATTCACCGGCTTCTGTCGTAGGGCTGTGGTTTCGGAGTTGGAATGGAAGGTCATTCAGTGCTGTCTGCTCTCCCTTGTGTGGGCGGCAGGCTGCCTTTCCGCTCTGCGTTGGGCCTTGTGTGTGAATGTTATTCTTGGGCCACCTGTTGTCGGTCCCCGGGCTCTTTGGTGTTCCGTTTTATATGTCTTGTTCATATGTGCAGGGTGGTATGGGTGTTTCAGTGTGGTACTGGCGTTCCTCTTCCCGAAGGGGCCCTGCTTCTCCTAGTTGGTGTTGCCGCCGCTGTGTGCTACGCCATGTTTGTTACACTGGGGTGTGTCCTGCTGTTGCGTGACTTCACTGACATGTGTGCGTCGGTTGTGTGGCGTTGGGTGTTGTCCGTGAATTGGGCGTTGGGGACATGTCTGTGGCAGGCCTGTCACGTGTCATGTGCGTTCGGGGTGGGGCTGATGTGTGTGCTGCTTGGTTGTGTCCCTGTGTCTGTGTGCGACGCATGCATGGCGCTGCGGTTGGCCTCTGCGTTGTGCGCATGTGTGGCGGCGTCATCGGCGCTTTGGGGCCGTGACGGGGTGGTTGGTTCCTAGTCCCAGGTGGTGTGTACACATGTGTTACGCGATGTTACGATTTGGCCTGTGTGTCATATGTGGATGCAATGGTGGATGTGTAGTGTACACGCGCTGGTGGGGGTTGTCCGCTTTTTCCGCCCTTGCACTGTGTGCGCTGTTTGCGTGCACTTGTTGTGTGTGTGCCTACCTGCGTCTCCGCGGTACGTTGCGTCCTTGGTGGTGCATCAGCAGGAGCATGGGGAGGGCCTGCAGTGCTGGATTCATGCTCGGGGAGCCGCTTCTTCGTTGTCCGTGCTCGGCGTCCGTGTTACCGCTTCGGTTTGTCGTACGGTATCTCTTGGCCGTGGGAGCCGTTTGTTTGCGGCATCGTAATTTATGCGCCGGGCGGGACGTGTTTCGTCGGACGGTGTGTGTCAGTTGGGCTGCGCCGCTACGTGTACGGGCGCACTTTGATGGCGGACGGTGTTGCTGGCTTGCCGGCGGTGTTTGGCCTACTTTACGCATCGTAATTGGACGGGCGTGTGGACTGCTGCGTGCCGGCGGTAACTGGTGGTTTTTGCATCCGCCAGCACGGCGGTTGTGCTTCCGCCCGCCATCGTAATGAGCCCCTAAGTACCTTAAACAAAGAATCAAAAACAAATAATAGTGTTGAAGGATGGCATAATGCCTTCCAATCAACAACAAGCAGAGGTAAACCTACCCTACAAAAACTTCTAGAATCTATACAAAAAGAACAAAGCTATCAAGAATTACGGATGGAACAATCTGTAACTCAAATATGTCCCAAATTAACTAAACAAACTAAAAAAATGTTTGAGCTACTGCAAAGTCAGGTTACCCTATACCCATCTACAAGAGGCCTAGATTACCTATCCCTAATAGCCAAAAGCATTTTATAAACAAAAGTTCCACAGGTATTATACATTTTTTCGTTCATAAAACATAAACTTTACACACATATATTAATATTATATTTTCACAAATATTACTTATTTGTCATATATATTTTCTTAAATTAAAAATATATATTTACAAATAAATAATAATTATCAAAATATACTATAAAACACAATTAATTTTAAAAACATTTCCCACCCAATTAATTTAAATAAAATACACTTACGGTTTACGTAGCTGTAGAAAATGTATTCCAAAAATAAATAATCCTTCCATCTATGTGTTAATGCATTGCAGTTTAAAAAAGCCCCAAAAAAATGCAAAAATACAACACGTCCCATACAAATCCATCATTCCGAAATCCAAATTACGTAAACCCTCAAAAACCCGAAAAAGATACAAAAATATAAAAAACGCTCCAGGAAATACCGAAAACTAAAAGAAACTGTGATAATAATATTAGTTTAACAAACTAATACACAGTTCTTTTATTAAAAAAAACGCGTCTCTGTCTCCAACGTAAACTCGATTAAAATGAATCTGCAAAAAAGATTAAAAGCATACCCACCCACACAAATACACCCAAATACATTTATTAAATACAATAAAATGAATTTATAGCAACAAAACAACACATATTTACTCATATTAATGTCCGTCTACACTACACCTCAAACAGTAACTCACGTCATCTCACTAAAATATAACTAACAACTACAGCACACCAAAAACGTAATAACCTAACTATAAATACAATATATAAGTCCTAACTACACTAAAACATAAGTATTAACTTAGAAAAATAAGTAAAATTTCCCTTACCTTGCTCGACGCGACGCAGCTTCCAACCGCGAGCTTCTCCGACCCTCAATGACCCAAAATAACAGTACGCGGTTACAAAATAGTCCCTGTAAACTTAAAATGGCTGCCTAAATAAAGTTTAAAAAAGGAATAATGTAAAAAAAAATCATTATAGCAAAGTATAAATTTCACATATATTTTTCTTATGTTGTACACAATTTTCTGTATATTTAAAAATTACTATATAATGTATTATACTTTGTAAAGTTATAATAATAATTAATATAAAAATATATTTATTATTATTATAATTGTATATGTTTTTTTATAATGATAAAAATTATAAAAAATACATATTAATTATGTAAAATTGTTAAATAAAACTTACCTGTTTAAAAATAAATTTTCATTAATTACAACAATGTGATAATTAATATTATTAATATTTTATATACTAATAATATTAATTAAAAATATATTTACATGTAATAAAGTGCTAATTATTTGTAAATGATAAACAATATTTACTACAACATTATAATGTTACAATATTAAATAATAAATAAACATACAATGCTTTACTTTCTGTATATATATACCAAAAATGGTTATATAATTTGTATACATATATTACAATGTTACAAATGTTGTAAAATAATGACATAACATTTTTTTTCCCTTAAAAAATTCTATTAACGAATAAATGTATGTAAAATAATTTATGTTCCTTCAATAAAAATTTACAAATTTTATGTATATTTAATAATGTCTATTGCATTGTATAAATAAATAAAAAAATTGTTTCTCTTTCTATCTACTTATACAAAAATAAAAAAAATTGAAAATAAAAAAAGTCTAATTTATTTTTATATGTATATCTTATAATTAAATATTTTACTTAAATATATTAATTTGATAAATGTACCTTTTTAATTAACATTTGTTTTTTTACTAGAAAATTATAAACTATACATCACTTACACAAGACAAATTCATTTTCACTACACATAATAAAATACATTTATATTCCTTCACATATAAAAACACATACAGTAAGTTTCCTACAACTCTTTATATAAAATAAATAAATACACATCAAATAACATATTTGTTATATAAATATTTAATATTAATTATAAATAATTATAAAAATATATTTCTACATAAACAAACATCACCAACTATTCCCAATACATTTAAACAATATTCATTAAATGTGGTAAACTTAAACAATATATAATTTACTCTTCCCACTACACTTAAAATTTAGTAATAAAACATACAAAACATTAACCATATATAATTTACTATTCCCAATACAGTATACATTAAATAATAAAAACTACTTTACATTGAACAAATTAAAATTACTATTCCCACTGCACTAATTAGTAATTCAGAGAAGTTGCTGGACACTAAACATATAACAATTACTATTCCCACTGCAGTAAGTATTAATTCAGGGAAGATGCTGGACACTAAACATATAAAATTACTATTCCCACTCCAATAAAAATTAAATCAGGGAAGGTGCTGGACACTAAACATATAAAATTACTATTCCCACTCCAATAAAAATTTAAGTCAGGGAAGGTGCTGGACATTAAACATATATAAATTACTATTCCCACTTCTGTCAGTATTAACTCAGGGAAGGTGCTGGACATTAAACATATATAAATTACTATTCCCACTCCAGTGAGTATTAAGTCAGGGAAGATTGCTGGACACTAAACATATAAAATTACTATTCCCACTTCAGTCAAAATTAAGTCAGGGAAGGTGCTGGACATTAAACATATATAAATTACTATTCCCACTCCAGTAAGTATTAACTCAAGGAAGGTGCTGGACATTAAACATATATAAATTACTATTCCCACTCCAGTAAATATTAACTCAGGGAAGGTGCTGGACACTAAACATATAAAATTACTATTCCCACTCCAGTCAAAATTAAGTCAGGGAATATGCTGGACACTAAACATATAAAATTACTATTCCCACTTCAGTCAAAATTAAGTCAGGGAAGGTGCTGGACATTAAACATATATAAATTACTATTCCCACTCCAGTAAGTATTAACTCAAGGAAGGTGCTGGACATTAAACATATATAAATTACTATTCCCACTCCAGTAAATATTAACTCAGGGAAGGTGCTGGACACTAAACATATAAAATTACTATTCCCACTTCAGTCAAAATTAAGTCAGGGAAGGTGCTGGACATTAAACATATATAAATTACTATTCCCACTCCAGTAAGTATTAACTCAAGGAAGGTGCTGGACATTAAACATATATAAATTACTATTCCCACTCCAGTAAATATTAACTCAGGGAAGGTGCTGGACACTAAACATATAAAATTACTATTCCCACTTCAGTCAAAATTAAGTCAGGGAAGGTGCTGGACATTAAACATATATAAATTACTATTCCCACTCCAGTAAGTATTAACTCAAGGAAGGTGCTGGACATTAAACATATATAAATTACTATTCCCACTCCAGTAAATATTAACTCAGGGAAGGTGCTGGACACTAAACATATAAAATTACTATTCCCACTTCAGTCAAAATTAAGTCAGGGAAGGTGCTGGACATTAAACATATATAAATTACTATTCCCACTCCAGTAAGTATTAACTCAAGGAAGGTGCTGGACATTAAACATATATAAATTACTATTCCCACTCCAGTAAATATTAACTCAGGGAAGGTGCTGGACACTAAACATATAAAATTACTATTCCCACTTCAGTCAAAATTAAGTCAGGGAATATGCTGGACACTAAACATATAAAATTACTATTCCCACTTCAGTCAAAATTAAGTCAGGGAAGGTGCTGGACATTAAACATATCTTAGGGGCCCATTACGATGGCGGGCGGAAGCACAACCGCCGTGCTGGCGGATGCAAAAACCACCAGTTACCGCCGGCACGCAGCAGTCCACACGCCCGTCCAATTACGATGCGAAAAGTAGGCCAAACACCGCCGGCAAGCCAGCAACACCGTCCGCCATCAAAGTGCGCCCGTACACGTAGCGGCGCAGCCCAACTGACACACACCGTCCGACGAAACACGTCCCGCCCGGCGCATAAATTACGATGCCGCAAACAAACGGCTCCCACGGCTAAGAGACACCGCACGTGAAAGAGAGGCGGTAACACGGACGCAGAGCACGGACAACGAAGAAGCGGCATCCCGAGCATGAATCCAGCACTGCAGGCCCTTCCCATGCTTCTGCTGATGCACCACCAAGGACGCAACGTACCGCGGAGACGCAGGTAGGCACACACACAACAAGTGCACGCAAACAGCGCACACAGTGCAAGGGCGGAAAAAGCGGACAACCCCCCACCAGCGCGTGTACACTACACATCCACCATTGCATCCACATATGACACACAGGCCAAATCCTAACATCGCGGAACACATGTGTACACACCACCTGGGACTAGGAACCAACCACCCCGTCACGGCCCCAAAGCGCCGATGACGCCGCCACACATGCGCACAACGCAGAGGCCAACCGCAGCGCCATGCATGCGTCGCACACAGACACAGGGACACAACCAAGCAGCACACACACCAGCCCCACCCCGAACGCACATGACACGTGACAGGCCGGCCACAGACATGTCCCCAACGCCCAATTCACGGACAACACCCAACGCCACACAACCGACGCACACATGTCAGTGAAGTCACGCAACAGCAGGACACACCCCAGTGTAACAAACATGGCGAAGCACACAGCGGCGGCAACACCAACTAGGAGAAGCAGGGCTCCTTCGGGAAGAGGAACGCCAGTACCACACTGAAAAACCCATACCACCCTGCACATATGAACAAGACACATGAAACGGAACACCAAAGAGCCCGGGGACCGACAACAGGTGGCCCAAGAATTACATCCACACACAAGGCCCAACGCAGAGCGGAAAGGCAGCCTGCCGCCCACACAAGGGAGAGCAGACAGCACTGAATGACCTTCCATTCCAACTCCGAAACCACAGCCCTACGACAGAAGCCGGTGAATACAGCCATTGTCCAAGAATAGACCAACACAGGCATGCCGAGGAGACCGACCACACGGCAGATAGCGCATATCACAGAAGCACACAACGGACGGGGAAGAAAGAAGAAAACACTCCCCATGTCGGCCACATGCAAGTTAATTGGAAGGAGTCACACAGCACTGACCTTGAACTGTCTGAGAAGCATGTGGGAAGAGGGCCCGTGTCCTCCAAACAAGCCAACAGAACACAAGTCCTGTCTCCCCACGACTACACAGAGCTCACAGCAACCCCGGAGCGTGCACATTGCAGACTGCACACACAGCCGGAGCACGCCACCTCTACGAACCGCTGCGAAATGGCAACCGCAACACACCTACCCAACTACGCCGAAGAGCTCAAGCTGTACAAAACCAACCTGTTCCATACATTGGGATGCGATCTCCTGTCCCTGCTGAACGTAAGTTACCGACTGACTTACCGCATCACATTGTTCAGCTGCGTCATGCCCGTCTTCTACTGTCGGAGGTGTCCCTACCAGCATCCCGTCGAGATATGCCTCTCCAACCCGGCATGTCTGAAGGCGGACCTGCTACCACTACTCCTCCCTCTGGACGCACACGACAGGGCCTGCTCTGCCTATGGGGGCATGGCGTATGTGGCCAACATCGCACGCGCACTGAAATGGAACCACTGTGCCTCCACACGACGGATCATCGAGAACAGCTACATCGAATGTCACCCAGCATGCCCCATCATGGTCCTCCAAGGGACAACCTACGAACAACACCTTGACAGCCACCATCCGCTTCATTGGCTGGCAAACATGTACACCACCAATGACATGGAAGCCCTGCTGGACGGCATCGCATACCTGACAACCTGTAAATACGTCGGACCACAACGCAGGTTCCCCGAGTGACCTATGAAGTCCAACCCCGCACCCATGCTCAGCTTCCGCACGGACTGGCCAGTCACCACCACAACAGCCATACCAAACGACCGGCAACTGTAACCACACCATCAACGACATCGCCATGACATCGGATATGACCGGGACATGCACACTGTTCCCCATCACATCCAGGAACACCGCATGCATCGTGGGAGGCAGTGGCATGGGCTCTGTGCATCGCACCCACATGGACGGAACTGCACGAACAACCAGGACACGACATGGATCCAGCGCACATGGACACACACACCGCTCAGTGGACATGAATAGGTCGCCTGGAGTCTGTGGGTGCTGCACCCCTCCCACCCCCGCCCCGGGAATCCCATACCAGGACCTTTGCATGGACGACAAGTGCATACAACAACAACACGACCCCAGTGACTGTGACATGTCCAGTAACCACCACAGTGCAACAACAAGTGGCACGCCGCTGCATGCACGCAAGCACATGCCCTGATGTCATCTCACATGCACGCGTGCATGAGGAACAACCGCAGCAAACCTGTCACATGGAACTGAGATGGACTGTGCCCATGATGCCGAGCGGTCTGGTAGGCTACATGTATACCGTCTGTGTCAAAGTCCGCAGCTCCGCAGCTATACGTAAATGTACATTAGCACAGCCTTGGCCAAGCAGATGTAACCCCACACCCTATCCCATTTGTAATCATGCTCAGTATATCCTCAACATGTATTCCGCTGCCAGTAGTGTCCACTATACTGCATCACAGAGGACAGAAGACTCAATATAATGTTTGAAACCAGAACTGTCTCCGCTGACTCATTTCACAAGTACGAATGAGAGAGGATGAGAGTATGTGAAGTACACGGCAGTCGTGACATGACCATGTAGTCCACTGGTATTGGATGTCAACGCAAATGAGTAGCACTACTGTGGAAGACACACATGTGTCGTGTGAAGTCGTATGGACGCAGTGCTCAGGTGGGTGGGTGCGACGGGTAGATGCGCACATGCCAAGTTGGAGCACGCCGTGTTGGGAGGGGTCATGAACAGTACACCACCGCTTCCCTGGGCATTGTGAGAGGACACCTGTCGGGGGGAGTGAACACGTGTGTGCACAGCAGCCGGGCACACGTACAAAGCGGTACCAGGCGCACCTCAGCCCACCCTCTGTGGACAAGCTGGATCCTGTTGTGCGCCCGCCATGCCCCTTGACAAGGCACACACAGCCCCAGTCGACCAGGTGTAACCCCAACATAGTCAATCCGCACAGGCGATACAGGGCACGGGATGGCAGTGGAGCATGGTGTGTGAGAGGTCTCCTCGCGCTCCTCCTGGTCATATCACGCAGGCAATAGAACCTCAACGTCCAGCATGGCAAAAGTCAAATGGAAGTGTAGGGGGGACGCACCACAGCACGAGCAGCACTGACGTCACGGGAGGTGGCTCGCACCATCCCATCCATTGCCCATCATACCAACCACGCCACATGCCATTGCGACTAAGTGCAAGCGCGTGCGCCACCACCCCTGAGCCCTCCCCAGAGAGGCCAAAGAGTGAATGTGTGGGCCATCAGCCACAGACGGACGCGGCATGGCCGCAAGGGCAGCCACAGCCACTGGGTGTCGCAGGTGGCGGATCCGGAAGGCGAAGACTGTGATGCATAGTCCATGCAGGCCGGGTCTCCATTTGGGGCACCACGCAGGTGGACGGCGTCCCGCCACACATCATACCCTGAGACAGCCCACTCGTGCAACTGGACCCACACATACACTCCTTGCCCTCTCTGGTGCGAGCTTGGGGCTGCCTGTGCAAGCGCTAGCCTCGCAGGTGAGCATGCATATTGGGGGGGCGAGGGGAGGACATGAGGGCTGGGGCGAAGATGACTGTATCACTGTCAGTTAGTACAAGGGATGACCCAGATGTGGAAAGGAAGAGACGTGTCCCGTGTGTACTGCAACTAGTCGCCAATCCAACTACCCCCCCATGTCCGGAATGTAAGCCCGCACCTAGGCCCGCCCATCCGCCACATCGAACATACCACCAGCACGACAACCTTCCCATTCGAAACACTGACTGGGGGTGGCGACCAGTGAACAATCATGTGTAGCCTACCCACGCGTACATGTGGGCCCTCCATGATCCATGTCACCTGCGGCAAAGACATGACATGCGCAATGAGGGAAGTGAGGAGAGCTGTCCGCCCCACGCGCAGAAGGTGCATCAGCTCCACAGACCCAGCAGCGAGTCCAGCAGGGGTCACATGTGCAGGGGCAGCTGTGCCTGGTGTGAAGGCACATGCATATAGACAGCACATCGACCAATGTGTAGTCTGCCCACATCCACAGTCCATCATCATGCGGACATAGGAATTGAACACAGGGCAACACATCTTAGTTGGTGCACCCACCGTGACCAACAATGCGCAATCATCGACGTACCCGCCCTGTGCATGGCCCCCCACCCAACGGAGGCACATCCAGTGCCACCATCCCACACACACAAGCCTTCCACGGAACATGCTGTGTCCAATGGTCAGTACAGAGTCAGCGCCCATCTGGTGGATCCTGAACAGGAGACACATGCACACACATGCCAGCTCCCACTATGTACGTCTGCCACCTGGCACGTGCAATGTAACCTCTCACCTGTGACGTGTGACTGCAAGCACACAGCCGTCTTGGCATGGGGCTGTCAATGTGGACACCTGTCAATGTTTCGGGAGCTGTGATCCGTACAGTGCTGTACATAGGGTGCAGTGCTGACACCTACTACTGTCTCATATCCCCTCGTGCCACAGGTCCCACTTGTATTGGCCGCTCAGCCCGTGCCCACATCGTCGTCGTCGTGTGCCATACTCATCCAGCCTCGGAAGCAGTTCCATGCTCAGCAGACACTCATGTTGCCGTGGCGTTGCCGCTTGACGAATATGCAGTCAGTCCCCATCAGCACGCCCCGCAAGTCATTGGGGCCTAGATCCCCATGTGCATGACACATGGCAGTGGTATGTCTCACTTGCCATTGCCATTGTTGGGAGACCTGTGTAAGTGTATTGTGGCCGTGCCGTCCCAGCTTGACAGCTGGGCTGTGGCCCATGTGCTTGCTCAGTCATGTCAGTGATGTGTATGCGAAATTGCTATGTGTTGTGTTGCTTTGACATGTGTCCTCTGCCATTTTACCCAGGCGGAGACCGAACATTGACCGCCCATACCAATTGCTGGCGGACATGGACGATACAGAGGTTATCAGGAAGTTTCGGCTGGACAGGCCAACCCTGCATCGACTGTGTGCCATGTTAGAGCCCCATCTCCGTCCCCGCAGGGTGTATCCGACTGCTGTCACCCCCACGGCTAAGGTGATGGCCGCCATGCATTTCTTCGCCACTGGGTCATTCCAGCACACAGTGGGCAGTGGAGGAGGGATGTCCCAGCCCATGTTCAGCAAGGTGCTGAGGGATGTACTGGCAGCCATGATGCTGTACCGGAACAGGTACATCCGCTTCCCCAGGGCTCGTGAATTGGCGGCAGTGAAGGGTGCATTCTATGCCCTTGGCAGAATCCCACACGTCGTGGGAGCCATTGACTGCACACATGTTGGCCTTGTTCCACCACAGGCCACTGAGCACCTGTACCGCAACAGGAAGCACACGCACTCCCTGAATGTGCAAGTGGTGTGCCTTGCGGACATGGTGATCACCCACGTGTGTGCCAAGTTTCCAGGCTCGGCCCATGACGCACACATTATGCGCAACAGCATCTTGCCACGACTGATGGCCAATCTGCAACAGGATCGTGGCTGTATTGTCGGTGAGTATGTGGAGTGGTGTAGCGTGCTGGTTGTGCGATGCTGTCCCCTGTCCAGTTGGAATAGCAACGGTTCTCTGTGTCCCTCACACCCAGGTGACTCTGCGTATCCGAATGGGGCATGGCTGCTCAGTCCATTGAGGAATCCTCGCACCCCAGCAGACGATCGATACAATGAGGCACATGGGAGGACCAGACGTGTGGTCGAGCGTACCTTTGGCCTCCTCAAGTCCAGGTTCAGGTGCCTGGACCGCACCGAGGGTGCACTGGCGTACTCCCCACAGAAGGTGTGCCAGATAGTGGTGGCGTGCTGCATGCTGCACAATCTGGCCATTCGGAAGCAGATCCCCCTCATTGTGGATGACGGAGATCAACCAGGGCCCCAGCCCGCAGACCAGGACAGCTCGAGTGAGGTGGACAGCGGAGAGGAGGAAGCTGGGAATGTGCGGCAGCAGCTCATCGCCCGCTACTTCACTTGACGGTGAGTGTCCATGTACGACGGCTGATGTGGCTGTATCTGTGCAGGTGTGTGTGTGCTGTGTCAGGGTGGCCGTTTGTTCACTGCGTGCTGTGTGTCAACGCTCCATGGCCAGGGTAGTATGCCACTGTTGGTGACTGTGGCATTGTGCCCTATTGCTCTGTGCGATGTGTGTACATTGCTTGTAGTTGTTGACATGTACTGTGTGATGGGTGTGTGACACACTCATTGAATGTGCTCCTGTTCTGTCTCCCACCCCTAGGTCCCTACAGGCCGTCCGGATTCCATTGCCATGCCACGCATCAGGTGCCTTTCCGCCCAAGGTGGCCGTTGTATTCCGTACAAATAAAACACAGGGCACAAACAGCAGTTAGTGAAAAAGGTGCATTTATTACAAACTGTGACATGTGATTGTGTGTAAGGTGATGACAAAAGTGGTGCGTGCAGTGACAATGAGCTGTCGGTCATGGCTGCGTGATGATCAGGGTGTACCCACTGGTTCTATGTCCATAGTCCAACACACACATGCCATCCAGATGGCTGTGTGGAGTGGGATCGTAGAGCAAGTCAATGCAGTGGCTGGTCAAGGAAGGCTGGCGGAAGGCTGGCTGGCTGCCTCACTTGCGACTGGAGCGTGCGAAGTCCTCCCGGGAGATCTGTTTCCTCTTCGGACGGCCCCTTCCACGTTTGGGAGGGGGGGTGTGTGGTGGCGACCTGCTGGTGGTGGGTGAGGTGTGCTCACTGGCTGTGGACGCAGGGGAAGTGGACACTGCTGCCCGAGCCTGCGCCCTAGCAGGTGGTGGCGGAGGTGGTGTTGCTGGCCTTGCCTGTGACCCCACCGCCACCACCAGCTGGCCCATGAGGTCCACGAGTTGGTCCATACGGGACACGAATTGGCCCATATGGGCGTCCATGGACCTCAGCACCCCAGCACCTCCCGCGTGTCTGTGGCAGACCTGACCCATTGTTCTTGGGCCTCCTCATAGGCCCCAAGGACTCTGTCCATTTGAGGCAGGGCATGGCTCCCAGGGGAGGCTGGCGTTTCCCTGACCCTGCTCCTCCTACCAGTCCTGCTGCCACCGGCCTGCCCACTAGCCACATTGCTCACCACGGTCCTCGCTGTGGCTCCCAGGGTGGATCCAGTCAGCCGGGCCACCACCTGCGCTGGGGCTGGTGCCAGCGAAGACGTGGTGGTGGTGGAGGCGGTGGTGGTCGGTGCGGCGATGGTGGCGGTTGCGGCAGTGGTAGTGGCCGCAATGACCGTGGGTGTGGCCGCAACGACAGTGGCAGCAGGGGACTGGGACTGTTCAGCATCCCTGGATGATGGGTTGGTGGGTAGGAGGGGTCCTGGGGAGCGGCTGGGCCCTGCCACGCCAGATGGGCCAGCTTGGTGGTCCGTGTCCGAAGAGGTGGACAGATCCTCCAGATCCGTGTGTCCTCGTTGGGGGCTTGTAGGCTGGCTGTGCTGGCTGCTGTCTCCATCCCCAGCGTCCAGCAGTTCGTCACCTGTGGAGAGAATGAGATTTGTTATTGTGTTGCACCTGGCGAAGTATGTATTAGTCGTCTGACATTGGCAGTTCGTGCAATCTCGTACATGGGTTTCCCGGAGGCGAGTGTGTGGCTGTGGCATCTGTAGGTGTGTGTGCTAGGCAATGGGACTGTGTGCTGTGCACATGTGGCATGGGACGGATTGGCCATGCCGATGGGTGTGTTGCTTTGCCCCTACTCATTGTGACTCTGGTGTATGCGGGCTCCTGGCCCATCCTGGGTCTGGTTTGTACTTTGCTTTTGGAGTTCAAATGGAACGCTTAGGAACGCATATGGCAACATGGGGGCCATGCCCCAGATTCGCATTTGGGATGGAATATGCTTTTGGGGTTCAAATGGAACGCTTAGGAACGCATATGGCAACATGGGGGCCATGCCCCAGATTCGCATTTGGGAGGGGATATGCTTTTGGGGTACATGCTGTGAGCCATGGGTGCCGAACGTGACATGTGTTGTGGCAGCATGACAGTGCATGGTCTGAGGTGTGTGCATGCCTGACATGCCCTGCATATTTGCTGTCTGTTGTGGTTACTGGACATGGCATTGGACGCATCGTTATGAGTGAGTGATAGTTGTGTGCCAGCCAACGTATTGCAGTTGTCCCATCTCCTTGGTGTGCGTGCTGCCCTGTGCCATGTGCATCACTGCAGTGCTCGGGGGGTGTGGCCCATGTTGTGTGTTGTTGCTCACAGTGTGTCGTGCGCTTAATTGACTTCTGGCACATGGTTGGTCATGGGCATGTGTCTTAGCGTGACTGCTGTATGTGTGGCAGCTGTGCGGATGACATGCCTTTCATGAAACTGGGGCTGACGGATGGGATGGATGGTATGTTGTATGTGCATGGTGTGTCTGTGTGTTTGATGGGTTCAGTGGTGTTCGTGTGCATTTCTGTTGTTCCGCTCTGTTGCGTCTAGTGTTGTTTGTCTTACATAGGCGTAGTTGTGGGGTGTGTGGTTGACAGGCAGTAGGGGCTACATGGACAGGACTTCAATGGTGTTTCGGTTGTGTGTGATGAGTTGCACAGTGGCTGCCGTGTGGGACTATATTCACTGTGGCTTGTGCATGCAGACGTGGCTCCTTGGGTGTTGCTATGTCTGTGATGGGTCATGTGGGGTGTGAGTCTGCTGTTCATGTCCGTGTGCACATTGTTCACTTGTTCGTGACGGTGGGCGGTGCTGCGTGTTCGTGTGCTACGTGACATGTCCCATGTGTTGGTGGTGTTATGGTCCTCATGCCTCCAGTAATCCAGCCCTGTCCAGTTTCCCACCTGCAAGTTGTTCGTGCGTGCACTGTACTGGATGCCACATGGCTCTTAGCAGGGGGTGCTCCATGTTGCAGGTCTGTGGGGGTGGGGGTGTAGTGGGTCGTGGGGGTGGCTGTACACCCACTGACACCGATTGCTGTGGACCGTGATGTCTGCCTTTCGGCTGTCGTTGTGCACTGCGGTGGCTGACACGTGGGTGTGGGGTGTGGGGGATGCTCCTCCTTGCTGTGCTGTGGGACTGGGGCCTGGTGTGTGTTGTACTTGGGCTGTCCACCGTCCCACCCACTGCACTTTGTGTTCCTGCCACTTACCTGTTACTTGTCAGTTGGTGCAGCTGTGGCGGACACATGGTTGTGGCGGGTGCTCGTTGTGGCGCTTCTGGCATATTTGTGGACCTGTTGGTGGTTACGTGGCTGGCTTAGTGTACACATGTCCCCACGCATCTTACAGTTGTTCGGTTTGGCCTGTGTGTGGTAGTGTCTGTTGCATGTGCGTGTGATGTGTTGTGTATTGTGTGCTGGACATGGGGGTGTTTGTCCCTGGGAGCTGTGGCATGGTGGTTGCGCATGTGTGTACATAGCGGTGTGCTGGTATACATTAGTTTGTACTTACCAGCCTCCACTCCCCCTGCTAATCCGGCGAGGATCTCCGGATGGATTACGACTCGCACCTTCTCCTCCCACGCTTTGAAGGTCTTAAAGAGCGCGGGATTCCCTCCGCCAGTGACGGCAGCCAGCTCTCTGTTTTTGCCCTCCTTCTTCTTGACCAGGCTCTTTACGTCATTCCAACGTTTGTTTATCTCGGTTCTGTTCCTGGGCAGGGTCCCGACTGCATTGACCTGGTCTACGATCCGGGTCCACATTCTGTTTCTGGTGGCTAGTGGTGTGTGCTGGACCATGTTCCCATAGATTTGTGGGTACACCTTGATGATCTCGTCAACCATGACCGTCAGCTCCATGGGCGTGAACTTGGGCATCCTTTGTGGTGCCATGGTGTTTGTGGTGCTGGTGCGGTGTGTGTTGTGTAATGTGCAGGGGGTTTGTGGTGCCGGTGTTTGGTGGTGGTGGTGGTGGTGGTAGTGATGTGTGCGTTTCTGTGGTGTGCTGCTGTCCTTGCTGTGTCACTGTGTCCTCTCCTCTCCTCTCTGGTTTGCAATGTAGCAAGGGGTTGTGGTCTGTGGGAGTGCTGCTTTTGTACTCACCTATGTGGGTGTGTCCTCATGGTCTGTTGTTTTCAGGTGTGTTGTGTCTGGGGTTCTGGCCTTTGTATTTTTTGTTTGTCCGGGGGGTGTTTTCGGGATGTGTACTGTGCTTGTGTATTTGTGCGTGCTTTGCTGTGTGGACTTGTTGGCCATGTTGTGTGCTATTGGTTTTGTGTGCGGATGGTTTCTGTGCAGGTACGTGGGCGCCATGGCTTCTGCCGTGTCGATTCTCATCGGCGTTGTTTGCGCTGGCGGGCGGTATTTTTGTTGTTTTTCCGCGCTCATGGCGGTGCGATCGTAATTTCACGTGCGGTGTGTCGGCCGTGTGGGCGGGCGGTTTTGTGTTGTCGTGCGTGTTTCCGTCCGTGGCGGGCGGTTTGACTCCGACTCGGACGATGGCGGGCGGTATTTTGTATGATTTTTCGCCGATGGCGGTTTTCGGTTTGTGTAATCGTAATGGCGTGGTCGGTGTTCAGGCGGTGTGTGCGGGCGGATTTTTGCCGCTTCCATGCCTGGCGGATTTTTTTACGCCGGGTATCGTAATGTGCCCTTAAATTAGTATTCCCACTGCAGTTAGTATTAACTCAAGTAAGGTGCTGGACATTAAACATATAAAAATTACTATTCCCACTTCAGTCAAAATTAAGTCAGAGAAGGTGCTGGACATTAAACATATATAAATTAGTATTCCCACTGCAGTTAATATTAACTCAAGTAAGGTGCTGGACATTAAACATATATAAATTACTATTCCCACTGCAGTAAATATTAACTCAGGAAGGTGCTGGACATTAAACACATAAAAATTACTATTCCCACTACAGTAATTATGAAGTCAAGAACATGCTGGACACTAAATATATATGTTTTACAATATTAACAACTTTACCATTTTCCCCTAATAACCCAACATCCCAGTACTAAAAACAACTTACTATTTATATTTATAAATTAC
>CAWUFW010027720.1:0-25323 GCA_963921515.1 Calotriton arnoldi
GTTGATTTCCTCTAGACAATTGAGGGGACTTCTTTTATTAATTTCATTATTGATGCTACTGCACAGATCATTATTCTTAAATTTGCTACTGCAGCTTTAGGGAACTCAGCTGAGTTTTCAGAACCAGTCTTCAAGAGGAGTTCACCTTTCTAGTCATCGCTCTCTTCCAGCAGAACTCTTCATGGGTTCTTAATTAGAATTGGTCCTTTAGTTAGCTTGTTGGGTTTCTTTATGGAACACATGTCTTGATATGCTAATGTTTAACCTTCTTTTATATTTCTGTATTTTTCTAATTTAAATAAAGATACTTGAGATTCTAATCATATAGATAATAAAACCTTTAAAACTCACCCCAACTGGGGGGCGCTAGAGGGCGCACGGCAAGATGGCTGCGCTTTAGTGTAGCTCTGCCGGCTGAACTGAATATCCGTGCATAATCCTGCTTTAAACTCGTCATCCGTCACCCAAAGTATGTGGGTGACGTTGCTGTGGCATTGTTAGTGGCACAGGAGTGGCAATGAGGCGGCGCTCTGCCTGAATTCCGATATCTCCGCATCGCCGACATTGCTGGCTCGGAAAAAGAATGGCCGCCGTGTGAGGCTGCTGCGGCCCTGAATACAGCCCGGTAGGAGACTCTGCTGTCGAGACGCTCTGCGGACCTTGCTGAGGCGGAGAGATTGCAGCGAAGCCTCATTGTTGACCCCTTGCTGGCGTGTGCAGCGGTGATCGGCATGCGGAGGTCCGAGAGCGGAGACGGCAGAGGGAGGCACCCTGCACGCTCGGCTCATCGTGCTGCCCAAGTGCGGCCCTAGGAACGTTGGTGCAGTCGTGGGGCCCATGGGCTGCCTCCACTCGAGATTGAACACTGCTACCGCTGGGAGTGTAGAATATTGCCCCACCCTGGAGCCCTGAAGCCCCAGATAAGTGTGTGTGGAGCTTTGCGGTGTGCTTGGGCCGCACCGCCTGGTGGGCGCGAGGATCCCCCGGGAGGCACATCCCACTTGCGTGGTTTGGCGTATCTGACTGGGTGCTCGGGGCACCGGGGCACAATCTGCTAAAACGATGAGTCTTGTGAACACTCCAACCCGCGTGAGCTGACATATTGCGCAGTGGTCATTAAAGGTCATCGAGATATCACGGGCAGCCTTGGGCTCTGAGGAGTTGGAGCTGGAGGCCCATGCCCCTGGGGGCGTGACTGGGGACCAATATTGACTCAGGGGGTGTGTCCTGGGGGGCATTTGGTGTCTTTGGAATAGCAGTTTGGCCTGTTTCCAGTGGTGGCAGTGTATGGACCAGGCCACGACAGAGCTGTGCATTGCGGTGTGGGTGTGAGGCCTGACTGACCAGCCGTGCTCCCTCGCTGCCTGAGACCACCCTCCTGACTACTAGGTGGCGGGCCACTGCGTCACCTCCTATCCAGCACTACCTGGTCAATGCTGCACCATTCGAGGAGGTTCAAAATGGGCAAAACAGACAAAAACCAGCCCGCCTTACCTTCGAGTCCCGCAAGTCTGGCAAGCTGCAACACAGGGCTACGTAAGACTCTGAATTAGATGCCCCTTCGGAGAGCCCTTCTACTCTTGAGGCCACGCTCCTTGCCATGCAGAGCAGTCTGCAGTCTAAAGATGGAAAGATCGACGGGCTGAACCTCAGAATAGACCACATGTCTAGGAAGTTAGATAAACAAGGTGCCAGACTAGGGGAAGCTGAAAAGCGGATATCGGACGCGGAAGATAGTCTACAAACTGTTGTTTCAAAAACCCTTGACATGTAGAAGGTCCTTGCGGTGATTCAAGAAAAAAACGAAGATTTGGAGGCCAGGTCCCGGCGCAAGAATCTTCTAATAACTGGTATGCCGGAATCAACCAACACGGGGAAACTGGAAACCTACGTCGAGGAAATGCTCCGGGAGATTTTCGGGCCCAAGAATCTATCTGCAATGCTCATTGTTGAGAAGGCCCACTGAACCCTGACTATTCGCCCCCCCGCCAGGCACCCAGCCGAGGCCAATTGTAGCCAGATTGCTAAATTATAAGGATCATGACTCTATGCTGCGGCTCTCCCGTGAGAAGGGAACCATCACCTTTCAAGGGAATAATCTGGCGTTTTACCCCGACTTTACTGCTTCAGTCCAGTCGGCCCGGAGGGAGTTTCAACCTGTGAAAAAACTACTGATGGCCGAGAATATTCCATACGCAATGCTGTATCCGGCCCGGCAGCGCATCAGCACTGAGGGCAAGGCCAAAATTTACACTACTCCTAAATCTGCCATGGACTACGCAAAGTCGCTTCAACGAGCCAGGCGGGAACACTCCAAAGTCTCGGAAGAGGAGGAGGACTGATGGGTCGACAGCCTTCACGATATCCTTTGCGAGCTGGACTCTATCTGGTATTTCAGTATGGCAGGGACTGATAGCCGGGATTTGCCTATGGGTTTGAGTGCATGCATAAACTGCTTGAATGTCACTAATTATGTCCGCCCCCCTGAAGAGAAAATGTACATAACTATGTGTGTTTGGTACTCTATTGTTGATCTATGATACATGTACACTTGCGCTCCTTTGCATAGATTTGCAATGATTAAGCGAGATCTCCATATAGTTTAGCCACCTCCCTTCACATCTGGGAGGCTAATTGCACTCTAGTGCTCCCGCATGGATGTACCCCGAAGTTGTTTCTGGGACATTTTTCTCAAGTGGGATTTGTTTTTAGTTCTAGGGATGGCTTTGGCAAGTTGCGGGTGCTGAAGTGGGTGGGGGAGGGTTAATTGTTCTTATTTCGAAGCAGGTGAAACTCAAGGTGCATGTTTCTGTAGATTTAATGGTCGCATTGTTACAATCATCTACAAATACTACAAGAAATGGCTACGAATAGATGCACTTACACACCAGTAGTTCTATTAAATTGTTAACTTGGAATGTGCAGGGGTTGAATAACCCTAAAAAGATCCGTAAGGTGTTCGCGTACTTGGATCGACCTGATATTCAGGTGGCTTTCTTACAGGAAACGCAACTTACCAAGCTCACAGAACAAAGTGTGGGGTCGCGCTGGGCGGTGATCAGGGTTGCATCCTCGTATTCTGCATATTCTAGAGGGGTGTTAATACTGATTAGGCGGGGAACTCCATTTAAGTTGACTCGCTCTGAAACAGACGACCATGGGAGGGTACTTCTTTTACATGGTTGTCTTGGTGGCAAAAGGCTCTTATTTGTAAATGTATATGGCCCCAACGTGGATGACCCCTCATTTTGCAACGATAACTGGAGGCGCATAGAGGCTGCTCACTCTGCAGCAGTAATTTGGGGCGGAGATATAAATGTTTACTTGGATCCACAGCTGGATAGATCTGCCAGCACCTCATGGCACGGTAAGCTGGCTGCAAAGATGATTAACGAGTTAATGGAGGCGGAAGGCCTGGTTGATGCATGGCGAAGTCGCAACCCTACTGGCAGGGAGGGCACATTCGTATCCACTGTACACGGCTCATGGTCTAGATTAGATTACTGGTTATTGTCAAAGGAGGCTAGTGCATGGATCACAATGGTCCGTCACCTTGCTAGGTCACTATCTGACCATTCCCCTGTGCTGCTGGAATTGACTGTGCTACTCGTCTCGAAGCCGGCCTTTCGGTGGCGTCTTCAGCCGACTGAATTATTGGATCAAGTGTTCCGTGTCAAGATTGGGGAGGCTATTGCCTATTTTTTGGGGGGAATATGAGGGCACAGTTGAGAGTCCTGGGACAGTATGGGAGGCCTTTAAAGTTGCAATTTGAGGAGAATGTATTGGGGCCCAGGCCGGGGTCTTAAAGTCATTACGTTCTAGGTTGCGCACATTAGAAGACAAGATTAGGGAGCTGGAATGGGAATACGCACGCATGTTGGATTCTACATTGCTGGCCCACGCCAGGGATCTCATTTCTGAATATGACGAAGCTGCTGCACAAGAGTCACAGCATAGATCCAGGAGCTGGGTGGCGAGGCGGTATGGTGAAGCGGGCAGGCCTAGTCGCTCCATGGCTGAGAAACTACGATCGCTGGCAAACTCAGATCATATTGTAGAAATACTTGATAACAATTCAGAGTCGCAATATACCACCCCGGATATTTGCCAAGTGTTTATGAGGTTTTACTCTGAACTATATGGGCCCGTACCACCGGTGGAGGAATCCGATATCACACAATATTTAGATGACATTGCATTGGGATGGTTATCCCCTGGTCAACCTGAGTACCTTACGCAATCCGTGACGGTTGAAGATGTCAAGGAGGCTATAATGTCGCTGCTCAATGGCAAAGCTGCCGGCCTTGACGGCTTACCAAGTGAATTTTATAAGGCGTATGTGGACCAGCGGGCCCCTTCGGCTATTGGCAGTATATGCTGAAGCCTATGAGGCAGGTATTCTCCCTCCCTCTATCCGAGAAGCTTTAATAGTCACATTACTAAAACCAGATAAAGCAGCTAACTGGTGTGAGTCATATCGGCCCCTTTCAATAATAAATATAGACACCAAAATACTCGCCAAAATCATTGCTAACAGACTGCAACCTCTGCTTCCTAATCTGGTACTACTGGATCAGTCTGGGTTTATACCCAAGAGATCCACAACACATAACTTACGCATAATATTTGCAGTGCTTAATCATCTGGACCCTGAGTTCCCGGCTGCAGCTGTACTGCTAGACGCGGCCAAGGCCTTTGATTCCATGCGCTGGGATGTTATGTTTGTGGTGCTGAAGTGTGTGGGGATGCCACTGTTCTTTTTAAAATGGGTGTATCTGCTGTATAATAGCCCAGCTGCCAGGATACGCGTTAATGGAGTGGTCTCTGACCCAAAAAATATCCACAGAGGCACTAGGCAGGGATGCCCTTTATCCCCGATGCTGTTATCTTTGGAGTTGGAGCCCTTGGCTTGCAAGATAGGACAAAAACATGCCGATGCAGCGCTGCGTTTTAGGCAGCGCCCGCTAGTAATTTCATTATATGCAGACGACATGTTGTTGTATGTCAGGGAACCTGCGCTGCATCTGGCACCTTTACTAAGGGAATACGTGTGCTTTGAGAGACTTTCTGGGCTGGGTATAAATTGGAGTAAATCCATGGTATTCCCCTCACGGATGGTACCAAGCAGGTGGAGCTGGAGTTTCCGCTAAGCTGGTCCCATGAACCTGTGCGTTACCTAGGAGTGTGGGTGCACAAGAATTCCGACACCGTGATCAGCATGAACTATGGCCGCGCGATCGCTAAACTGAGTGATCAGGTCATTAGATGGGCCCGACTTCCCCTATCATTAGCCGACAGAATAGCTATCACCAAGATGACTGTTCTTCCCAAATTGCTATATTTATTTGTGAATATTTCTTTACTGCTTAACAAGGCTACCTTTCAGGCTATACAATCTTGTGTACTAGAGTTGGTGTGGGCAGGAAAGAAACCTAGATGCAGCTGAGAGACACTACTGCTGCCATTTGAACGTGGGGGTTTTGAAGCCCCAAACATGCGCCTATATTACCTTTGCGCACTAGCCCAATTTGTGCATTATTAGTACTTCCCTCAGCGCTATCTTCCACATCTTGCAATTAAAGCTGATAACGCTTACCCGACCCCACTAACTGCCATGGTGCTACATCATAATACATTGAGGCACGAGAATGAGTTTGACACAGTTGCAAGCACTGTTAAGGCGTGGAAAGCTCTGGGAACTCGTGCTGGAGTAGAGAACTTATATGCACCAGCTTTGCCGATTGCTGCGCACCCAGCCATCTCGGTGACGTGCGAGAAGGGGGCATTAAGTATACTGGCTGAAGCTGGTACTACAAAAATGGGGGATATGCACCCTGATGGTAAATTTCCATCATTAAATGCCTTCACGACTGGAACTCAGTGTACAGCTATGCAGGGTTTTATCTACACCAGGCTGCGCATGGCTGTGAGAGCGCTTGACTCAGGATTCCCAGACGAGCCACGAATGCTGAAAGCCTTACAAATAGCGATATCTGTGGGCGATTCTACTGGCCTTATCACTCGGCTGTACAACGCCTCTCAAAGGGAAACGGAGGCACAGAACTCCATCTCCTTCGCTAATTGGAATGAGCAGATGGACAGGCCATTAACCTGAGATGACTGGGTGGAATGTTGCCCGCTGACTGGTCGCCTCCCGGCAAACTGCAATCTTCGTATAATTCATTTCAAGTTTTTACATCAAATATATTATACGCCGATGAGATCGAAGAGATTTGGGTTGCGTGAGGATGCTAAGTGTGCAAGATGTGGGGTGGATGAGGCAGACTTTGTGCACCTTGCCTGGACTTGCGGCCCCATCAATAAGTTTTGGACAAATGTTACTTATACACTTACGGAGATGGTGGGCGAAACTGTAGCATGCTCCCCTGAGATTTGCCTGTTGGGATTAGTAAAATAATTAAAGCCCTGCAACAGGCGGATGGTCGCCGTCACTATGCTCTTGGCAAAACGTTTAGTTGCTAAACACTGGGGTGGGAAAATGGAGCCTTAAACTAAACAATGGTTGAAAGACCTTATTTACCGTAAAGAGCAATTAGCCACTTATGCCGAAGAACTGCCTGAGGCCTCTAGACCAAAAGACTTTTGGGCCCCGCTTACATGCTATCTGCTGGAAAACCCAAATGTGCTATAAAGTCCTACTTTTCGTCTGAATGACGCAGGAGTGTATAAAGTGTATTTTGATTGTGATTCTACATTTCTGATGATAACCTTGTACTTGATGTATAATGCTGAACCGCACTGTTTCCATACTGCTTCTTGTTTCTTCTTTGTTGTTTTTTCTTTTTGTTATTCATGAAAGTTATGACTCACTTTTGCTCTTATGAATAGTTCCCTCACTATGTCTCTTTTGCAATAAGTGACTCGAAATTGGAGAACGCTGCAACCATAGAGCAAATGGTATATTAATGACATACATCGCTGTAATTGGATTGTAACTTGTATTTCCTAATTGAAAAATAAAAAAATAAAAAAAAGGTAATTATATTTTGTCTCCAGTTTCAGTAAGCATCAGCTGCATTCTTTATGGACTACCTAGCAACTAATAGAGTCTTGGCAATAATTTGTCTATGTTCATGTAAACATTTGAGAAAATTAAAGGCAGCTGGAACTAACAGACCTATTAGAGGTGGAGAAGGACCCATACAAGGATAATATTCCTGAAGGCAATAGAAGGGTGTTATTTTGGTTGCAGAAGGAAAGGCATTATCATATGCAAATTCTTTCATTTGTATACATTCAGGATTATGTAGCATTAGAGATACATTGCAAGTTTTGCTCTAAACATTGGTTTACTCTCTCAATTTGTCCGTTGGTTTGAGGACGAAACTCAGAAGAAAGCCACTGATGAATCTTTAAAGTAGAACATAGATTTCTCATGAAACTGGAAATAAACTTCCACCCCCTATAACCCCTACCAAAATTAATGGTATGTAGCGGGAAATATCTGTAACAAATTGCTTAACCATAGCTGGAGCTGAAGGTAAGGACTTAAATGGAGTGAAATGTGCCATCTTGGAATAATTGACTACAGTAATCATACTTACTTTGTAACGATCAATAGAGGGCAGATCAACACAAAGTCAGTATATATGGTATTGCAAGGATGAGGACCTACTTGAAAACGTTGTAAATATCCAAATGGTTGGAGCACAGACTGGAGATGTACAAATATACAAATCACAAGTGGACCTCACTCATCTATGACGAGTAATCACGGTGTCATGGCACATTTTTCAGTGACTCTTCTAATTCTTTAGTTTGAATAAACAATGCCTGTTGCTGGGAATAAAAAGTCTGCCAATTAACTAAAGGTGTCTTGGACTGAATGTCTTCTAAGTCTCTTGGTGCTAGCTGAATTTGGCCATTTTTCACTCTTGGAGAAAAGAGTGAACTAACCCAAGAAGATTTTGTGAACCAAGACTATAGATGATATAAAAGTCAAATTGCGAAAAGAAAAAAAGACCAGTGAGCTTGACAACTGTTCCGACACTGCATGATCTGAAAATACTTTAGATTTCTTTGGTTGGTTCTCACTTCAAAAGGTTCTTGTTTTTCCATTAACAGATGCCTCCATTCAATAAAAATCTCAAAAAGTAAGAAAAAAAAAACTCACCCCAACCTCTCATCAATGCCTCAACGTAATGCCTTTCCTTTGTAGGTGGCTCTAATTCTGAACACGGTGAAAAAAGTCCATCTGGCCACACCCAGAACCTGGAGGATTCTCCATGGTGCTATTTATAAGTGGGTGTATTTAAGATCTGAACCATCGAGGAGAGTTCTTTTGGGTTCCAGCAAACCAAAAACAGTCAGCAGTGGAGACTCAGGGGCCGATTCCGATCTCGGTCGGAGGCGCACCCAATACTATTCGGTCGGGAAAAAAGCCATGCGAAAGCCAGTTTCCCGACCGATCCGTACAGCACACCGAACGAGCAAGTACGATGCGCACAACAGCAAAAATCCCGGCCGAGCCGTACTCACCCAAACCAGGTCCTGTTCTCCGACCGAGGCGAATCCGGAAACGCCGAATCGAGTCGCACGGAAGGGAAAATGCAGCCCCGTCCGGCCGGACAAGTACGATGCGCTTTCCGTACGCGCCGAACCCGTCGCTACGCACGGCACGTCAAAGCATCCGGGAGAGGCGCACATAAGCTCCGAATCGCGCCACAACACGATCCACGGCTACGAGACGAACACAGCACCGACGAGGACGACGCGAAGCGACGAGGACGAAGCCAAGCGACGAGGACGACGCGAAGCAACGAGAAGGACGAACGACACGAACCAACCATGAATCCCTTCGTCCCGATCATACCAATATTCTACATCTACTACCGGAACAGGCACGGACGCGTACGGCGCAGAAGGTAAGTCAGACACCAACCACAAAACACATACAACACGTACACGACACATCACACACATACACTGGGAATCTGAATATACTTACACCAGCAACAGCAGCACCATAGGGGCGGGATGCCCATCACCAATGCCACATATGCACACAGGGGCCTGAATGCGCGCCACCACCCCAACCCAGGGGGGCTGGATGCCTACCACTACTACCACCCTTAGCCAGGGGGCAGGATGCCCACCACTACTACCACCCCCACCCAGGGGGCAGGATGCCTACCACTACTACCACCCTCAACCAGGGGGGCAGGATGCCTACCACTACTACCACCCTCACCCAGGGGGCAGGATGCCCACCACTACTACCACCCTTAGCCAGGGGGGCTGGATGCCTACCACCACCCTTAGCCAGGGGGCTGGATGCCTACCACTACTACCACCCCCACCCAGGGGGCAGGATGCCTACCACTACTACCACCCTCACCCAGGGGGGCAGGATGCCCACCACTACTACCACCCTCACCCAGGGGGGCAGGATGCCCACCACTACTACCACCCTTAGCCAGGGGGCAGGATGCCTACCTCTACTACCACCCTCACCCAGGGGGGCAGGATGCCCACCACTACTACCACCCTTAGCCAGGGGGCAGGATGCCTACCACTACTACCACCCTCACCCAGGGGGGCAGGATGCCCACCACTACTACCACCCTTAGCCAGGGGGCTGGATGCCTACCACTACTACCACCCTCAACCAGGGGGGCAGGATGCCTACCACTACTACCACCCTTAGCCAGGGGGCAGGATGCCCACCACTACTACCACCCTTAGCCAGGGGGGCTGGATGCCTACCACCACCCTTAGCCAGGGGGGCTGGATGCCTACCACTACTACCACCCCCACCCAGGGGGGCAGGATGCCTACCACTACTACCACCCTCACCCAGGGGGCAGGATGCCCACCACTACTACCACCCTTAGCCAGGGGGGCTGGATGCCTACCACTACTACCACCCTCAACCAGGGGGGCAGGATGCCTACCACTACTACCACCCTCACCCAGGGGGCAGGATGCCCACCACTACTACCACCCTTAGCCAGGGGGGCTGGATGCCTACCACCACCCTTAGCCAGGGGGCTGGATGCCTACCACTACTACCACCCTCAACCAGGGGGGCAGGATGCCTACCACTACTACCACCCTCACCCAGGGGGGCAGGATGCCCACCACTACTACCACCCTTAGCCAGGGGGTGCCAGATGCCCACCACTACCACCCTTAGCCAGGGGGCAGGATGCCCACCACTACTACCACCCTTAGCCAGGGGGGCTGGATGCCTACCACTACTACCACCCCCACCCAGGGGGCAGGATGCCTACCACTACTACCACCCTCACCCAGGGGGGCAGGATGCCCACCACTACTACCACCCTTAGCCAGGGGGGCTGGATGCCTACCACTACTACCACCCTCAACCAGGGGGGCAGGATGCCTACCACTACTACCACCCTCACCCAGGGGGGCAGGATGCCCACCACTACTACCACCCTTAGCCAGGGGGCTGGATGCCTACCACCACCCTTAGCCAGGGGGGCTGGATGCCTACCACTACTACCACCCCCACCCAGGGGGCAGGATGCCTACCACTACTACCACCCTCACCCAGGGGGCAGGATGCCCACCACTACTACCACCCTTAGCCAGGGGGTGCCAGATGCCCACCACTACCACCCTTAGCCAGGGGGCAGGATGCCCACCACTACTACCACCCTTAGCCAGGGGGGCTGGATGCTCTACCACCACCCTTAGCCAGGGGGCTGGATGCCTACCACTACTACCACCCTCAACCAGGGGGGCAGGATGCCCACCACTACTACCACCCTTAGCCAGGGGGGCTGGATGCCTACCACTACTACCACCCTCAACCAGGGGGGCAGGATGCCTACCACTACTACCACCCTCACCCAGGGGGGCAGGATGCCCACCACTACTACCACCCTTAGCCAGGGGGGCTGGATGCCTACCACCACCCTTAGCCAGGGGGGCTGGATGCCTACCACTACTACCACCCTCAACCAGGGGGGCAGGATGCCTACCACTACTACCACCCTCACCCAGGGGGGCAGGATGCCCACCACTACTACCACCCTTAGCCAGGGGTGCCAGATGCCCACCACTACCACCCTTAGCCAGGGGGCAGGATGCCCACCACTACTACCACCCTTAGCCAGGGGGGCTGGATGCCTACCACCACCCTTAGCCAGGGGGGCTGGATGTCTACCACTACTACCACCCTCAACCAGGGGGGCAGGATGCCTACCACTACTACCACCCTCACCCAGGGGGCAGGATGCCTACCACTACTACCACCCTCACCCAGGGGGGCAGGATGCCCACCACTACTACCACCCTTAGCCAGGGGGGCTGGATGCCTACCACCACCCTTAGCCAGGGGGGCTGGATGCCTACCACTACTACCACCTCAACCAGGGGGGCAGGATGCCTACCACTACTACCACCCTCACCCAGGGGGCAGGATGCCCACCACTACTACCACCCTTAGCCAGGGGGTGCCAGATGCCCACCACTACCACCCTCACCCAGGGGGCAGGATGCCCACCACTACTACCACCCTTAGCCAGGGGGCTGGATGCCTACCACCACCCTTAGCCAGGGGGCTGGATGCCTACCACTACTACCACCCTCAACCAGGGGGGCAGGATGCCTACCACTACTACCACCCTCACCCAGGGGGGCAGGATGCCCACCACTACTACCACCCTTAGCCAGGGGGCAGGATGCCCACCACTACTACCACCCCACCCAGGGGGCAGGATGCCTACCACTACTACCACCCTCACCCAGGGGGGCAGGATGCCCACCACTACTACCACCCTTAGCCAGGGGGCAGGATGCCCACCACTACTACCACCCTCACCCAGGGGGGCAGGATGCCCACCACTACTACCACCCTTAGCCAGGGGGCTGGATGCCTACCACCACCCTTAGCCAGGGGGCTGGATGCCTACCACTACTACCACCCCACCCAGGGGGCAGGATGCCTACCACTACTACCACCCTCACCCAGGGGGGCAGGATGCCCACCACTACTACCACCCTTAGCCAGGGGGCAGGATGCCCACCACTACTACCACCCCCACCCAGGGGGCAGGATGCCCACCACTACTACCACCCTTAGCCAGGGGGGCTGGATGCCTACCACTACTACCACCCCCACTCATAGGATGGACAATGCATGACACAACAAGCACACCACAACCTAGGGAATGCAAGATTAAGACATCCCCCCACCACCATGACAAGCGTGTGAGCAGGCTGTGTCAAATGCCTACAACACCGAACATGACATTGAACATACAATGTGACCCCCTAGCACATGTGCCACACATATATGTGTGTGGCACCCACAATGCAAGCAGCCCATGACCATTGTGGCAATGGGGTCTAAACCCCATCATCACAGTAACCAAAAGGCAAGTGTGGGGTCCATAGCTGAAGCACATTTTGACCATTGTGGCAATGGGGTCTAAACCCCCATCATCACAGTGACCAAAAGGTAAGTGTGGGGTCCATAGCTGAAGCACAGTTTGACCATTGTGGCAATGGGGTCTAAACCCCCATCATCACAGTGACCAAAAGGCAAGTGTGGGGTCCATAGCTGAAGCACATTTTGACCATTGTGGCAATGGGGTCTACACCCTCATCATCACAGTGACCAAAAGGTAATTGTTGACAAAGAAAGAGCTGCAACTGCCAAACTGCATGGATCATTCCTGGTCACAGAACCAAAAACTCATCTGTGGCAAAGTAGTGTATGTGTCCCATTGCAACATAAATTGGGGGAGCCAAATACTGCAGTGCAAATGAAACATTCCTTTGGCCATGTGCAGACAAACAACACCCATGGTGGCTGAGACCGTCAACAGTCATCAATGACACAATGACAGAAGTGACCATCAGAATGCAGAACCACATATTTGCACCAATGGGCACACAAATGCAGATACCCTGTGGAGACAGCAGATGTGAGGTGAACAGATACCATACCATGGCAGCAATGGGACACACAAACCATGATCACTGTGCTGACCGATGACCTAGGAGTCCCAGGGACAGCAGGGGAAACACACCAAACAACATACAGCCAATGGCACACCCAAGATATGCCAATGCAGTGGTGCAGATGCACAAACACAAACAGGCAGACCAACACTGTCATCATACACAGCAGGTGAGGGTGGGGGTGCCATTGTCCCCAGGCAACAACACAACACATGAGGAGAGCTGAATACCAATCATACAGATGTGCATACACTGCCACACTAAGGTAACTCATGGATCCAAATCCCCTATGTGGGCAAGCAGGCATTGACAGGTGAGAGGGAGCACAAAACACACATGTCACACAGGCACGTAGGAACAACAACTGACACAGCAAGTCACAGACACACCACAGCACCACCCCCAGGGCCCCCACAATGTGGTGACCCTGGGCTGAAGAAAAATACCACTGTGATGACAAAGCTAAATGTCGTTCACACTGTGAACCACAGTCAGGTGTCCTGAGCAACTAACTACCATCACACCTACACAAGCACAAATCAATCAGCATGGCCAGTAAGCCAAGGCCAACATGGAGGCAGGGGACTAGCCGGGCAACAACTCTCATCTGCACACACTCAACACCACACCCCTCGACCTCCAACAATGTGCAGCAGTGAAGTACACATGCACTGGTGACATTGCACATGCACCCATTACTATTCCAGGGTGGTGGGTGGGAACCAAGGTGTAGAAACACATCACACATGGACACTCAACAAGACTCCTGAATGTCTGACACACTGCACACTACGCTGTACATGGACATGACGGCAATACCACACCGACCAATGGGATCCCAGCCACAGTCACACACCAATGAAGAAGCCAAGGTCACCCACAAAGAACACACATAGACAACAACCAACATTGCAGCCCGGACCCTAAGGAGTGCCAGCAGTCACACACACAACGTGTCACAATCACTGAAAGATAACACAAACTGGAAATCACATGACAGGGGCAAACAACAAGTGCCAAAGGGAAACCTGACTGTGACCCATCTGCGTCAGCACACAAACTCTGCCCTGACAGAAAACACACCTATGGGTGACACCCTGATGACCAGTAATGTGCCATGCACCCACATCACAGAGAACACAGGGAGAAGACTTTGGGGGAACATAGCTCAAGTCAGCAAGCATCACAAACAGGTACAACACTAGGGATCACAGCATGCGCAGATGAATGGAAGTGAACACACAGACATGCACATACAACACACACCTTGGGCGCAGGCAATGTCACACGTGTACACACTGCCATGAGGGGACTCCACTCCTGTGTGAGGAAAGCTGTGCCATATGTTGCCTCAGTAGGGCCCCATCATGTCAGCTGAGCACTTGGTCACACAATCAACAATTAGCACCAAATGAGGGCTCCCATCACATCAGCCTGGTCATGGATGTGCCAACGGAATCATCAGCACAGATCCAACACACTTGTATAGCAATGTTGCACTGACTACACGGATGAGTCCCTCCCCATTGATGCCCAAACCTGCATGTCCACTGGAGATGGCAACACGGTCAGGGAAGTAGACAAATGCAACGATGGCAGGCACAACAGATGTGCAGGGGTGGAAGCCACAGATGTGAAATTGCCAATGTAAGTAGGAAACCCATTGCCAAATACTGAACACATGACACCCTCAGATGCTGCTATTGATGACATGGATACACCACATGATAGGACACATTCCCCTGGACCACATGGGTTCCTGCACAGTAACACTTCATAATCATGAGACCAGATATCACCATCACTGCAGCAAGGGCATGGTTAGCTGCACCAACAACATGTACATCTGAAGCATGAGCACTAGAGAAAAGAAAGTTGCTTTATTCAGCATATGTGTTGAGGCCAAACGAAGTCCTGAAAAAGAGCAAAGGCCAATGGCCAGTCCATTGTCAAAGTTCAAACAGGGTGACACTGGCAGATGTCACCCTACGCATGCCTGCACAATACCAGGGACAATCCACTAGGAGGGGCAACCGGGGGCAGGCCAGGCACCGCAGGGACAGGATCAGGGCTCACCAGGGGGAGTCAGGGAAGGGGTGGTGGGTGCTGGAGAGCCACTGACAACTGCAGTGGAGGTGTCTGACATGGTGTGTGCCGGCACAACTGGGGGGCATGACACAGATGTCGTGGGTGCCGGCACAACTGCAGTGGACCCTGCAGATGGGGTGGACAGGTCCGCCACTGCAGTGCCCAAGTCAGACAGGGCGGTAGTGGACTCCACTGCAGTGCCTACCTCCAGGGGAGGAGAATGGGGAACAGGCAAGGTGGGTTGGACAGAGGGGAGGACACCCTCACCACATCAGTGGCACAGACAAGCGCAGCGGGGGTGTGGTGCTGGGAGAGCAAGTGGCAGGGGGAGAAGGCCGGAGCATCTTGGGGATGGTATATCTGTGGGTGGGGGAACCTGGGGCAGGGTGTGGTGGGGGCACCTGTGCAGTGGGGGCCTGAGGGATGGAGGACGGAGACCTTGTGCCTGAGCTGCAGGGCGGTGGCGGGGTCTTGCTCTTAGCACTCCGGGGGACTTGCGGGTGGGGGCCTCAGTCCGTCTGCGCCTGGGGAGGGTGTCCGGGGGCGAGGGGCACTCTGCTCCGTGTGGGTGGGCTTCCTCTTCCCCCGGGATGCTGGAGCAGCTTCATCGGTGGGGAAGAGGCCGAGGTCACAGAGGAAGAGCTGCTGTGACTTTGGGGTTGCAGGTGAGGCAAGGGAGGGTGCTTTGGAGGGAGAGGGAACTGAGGACTGCGCAGTGCATGTGGATGCGTGTGTGTGTTCCAGGGCCCCATCCCCTGTGAGTCTGGCTTCAGTCCCCTGAATGTGCTTGCGTGTGCGTTTTGTCATTGGCGTGTGTGTCAGTGTGCTGGATGTGTGTGTGCTGGTGTGTGCCAGTGTGTGTGTGCCTGGGATGGGTAAGGTGCTGGGGAGTGTGGATGGAGCAGAGGCAGGAGGGGTGAGGGACCGTTTGAGGAGGGACACTGCTGCCGTCAGGGAGGAGTCCATGGACCTATTGCCCCTCTGTAGGTCAGACATGCCCGATGAGATGCCCTCCATGAACGACACCAGCTGAGTCAACAGCGCGGTGTGCGCATGGAGGACACTCAGCATGGCTGTCTGCCCTACATGGAGCTGGCGAAGGAGGTACACAGACTCCTCACTCAGGGCAGCAGGGGACACAGGGGCAGGGGGTGCGGTGCCTGGCCCAAAGGAGACACGCTCCCGGACATGGGAGCCTCCACGGACCTGGGGAATGGGAGCCGATGGGAGGGCGGTGGTGGTGCTGGTGGTGGCGGGGACAGCAACACTAGCTGGGGTGTGGTGGCTGCTGACACCCGCCTCCACAAGGGAGTCATCCTCCGAGTTGCTCTGGTCCTCAGCTGAGGTGGATGCTGCTGAGGACTCCTCGGTGTGGCTCCCCTCGCCCTCCGTGCCACTGGGTCCCTCCGACCACTCCTCGGCTGCTGACCCAGTCTGGCTCTCCGGCTCCTCCTGGTCCGTGGAGCTGTCCCCTTCCGTGGCCGTGGATGTATCTGCAAACAATGGGGAAACAGACAGACATCAGTCACCTGCACATAACGCACACACCACTGTGAGCACAGCACATCACAGAGCAAGCCCTGGCATCATTAGTTGTACATTGCTAAAAGTGCACTAATTGAACAGGAGAAGTCAATTGTCAGTCTGATGCCAAGCATGGCACTCACATCCCACATGGCCTTGCACCCATCTGTCTGGTGTCTGTTGGATTGCAACACCCCAGTGTTGACACATGCACCAAGTACACAGTAGTTGGACAGTGCAGAGGACACGGTGTGGACACATCACAGCTCTTGCCACTGAGTCAGTACAGGTTTACGGATGTAAGGGATGCCCAGAGTCAAATAGGAAATGCATGTGATGCATACCAGCGACAGACACCATGATGCACCCATGTCCTGATAGCCAGCGCCACTATGGTGTGCATGTAGCACATGTCACTCCCCTGCAGGATCACCAATCAGTAGACACATGCCATGGCGGAGGCATGACTGCAAAGTCATACATCACTGTCTCAGTGATGTATGACTTTGCAGCCAGACAACAACACTCTGCACTGTGTCACAATAGTAGGTCATGGGGAATGCAAGTCCTGGAGCTGCACAAGTGCACATGTACATCCCCCCACAACACATCCTCTTAACCCTCATCTGTCCAGGTCATACCTATTGGACATATGGGAGACCTGTGACACTACCCTCTGAACCTGAGCCCCTCACACTCTGCTGTGCATGGGGAACAGCTGCCTGAACTTCACATTTACATGCCCCAGTCTGCATGGGCAGCTGATCAGACACCTATGTGTCACACAAGTATCGTCTCCTATGGTCACATCTCCAGTGGCATGCTGAGCCCCTACCAAGAAACTCCACAGCAGTCCTGGCGACTAATCCACAGCACACTGACACAGAGGCAGACACCTGAGGGGCAAATCACTGTGCACAATGTGTCCTCTGATACACGGGAGTGGGAGTACAGAGTGTATTGTATGGCCTGGAGTAGGCATGACTGTCCAGCCCCACATGAATGAGGGATGAGCCCTGGACTGTAGGCAGCTGGCTAAGTATGTGTGACACACATCATATACATACTCCTGGGGCCCAAACATTGTTCCCACCCGCAGCATGGGTGTGTGCCAGGTACCCCAGCCACATGTGGTGGATCAGCTCAGCAATTGGACCACAGATCAAAGTAACACGCTGAATACATGTCAGAATACAGGCATTGTGTAAGCAATGGACCCACCCATGATGCCCACCACAGAGTCAGGGAAACAGATGCTGTCTCCCACCTTGAGTCAAGCAAACTGCAAGGACACAGTCCTAAGTGACAGAATTCCCTGCATGTAAGGGCCACACCTGGGTATCAGATGAGGAGTGGGCAGTGCACAATAGAGGGACATGGCTCCTGGACAACATGACTGCTGTACTGTGGCAGTTCAACCTGGCCCGAGGAGGGCACATAACATGTTAGACAGAGTACACAGTGCAGTCTTTGACTCACCCCCTCCTTGCTGCTCTCTGGCCTTCAGCTGCCCATCCAGGTCTGGAAAGACCACCGCCAGGATCCTGAGCATGTGGGGGTCAGGGTCCGTGTTCCGCCCCTCCTGCGAGGAGGCGACAGCTTCAGCTGGACCCGTGCAATCCTCCGGGTCCAGCCCCGAAGGTCCTGCCACCTCTTTTGGCAGTTGCGGATCCGGCGCTTGTAGACCCCCACGGACCGGACAGCCCGGACGATGTCCTTCCAGATCTCATGCTTCCGATGGGCAGAAGCCTGTCAGGATGACAAAGTGATAAGGACATTACTACACATGCAACATATCCGTGCATGACACAGTTGCATATACATGTCGCAATCACAGGGGCACATGGTGTACCCAGGCAGTGCACGGCTGCCCATGGACAGTTTTCCAGAAGTCACTACATGGTATCATAGCATGGGGAGTAAAACCCTGTTCAGAAGCACTGTCACTGCACCATACCTGTCCAGTGCAAGTCACTACACACTATGGGGGTGACAACTACTCAGTGAGCCTGCTAGCCAGTGGTGTGCTGACTCTCAGCCTTGCTAGTCAGACAAAATGCACATTCAAAAAGGCAGTGCACAGAACACTCACCTGCTCCCCTGGTGTCCCATACAGCTTGCTGTACTGTGGAAGTAGGCTGTCCAGCAGGGCCTGGTTCTCTTCAAGGCTGAAGGCTGGGGCTCTCTCCACAGTACGTGCCATTGCAGGGTCCAGAGGGGCAGAGACAGCAGCAGTGCAGTGGCAGATGTCGTCCTGGAGCATGTAGTGCAGGCAAGTGGGCTCTCAGGGGAACATGCAGCAATATATATGTGCTGGAGAGGCAGATACTGTCCCTTGTGTCCAAAGTGATAGGTCCAAGTCGTTTGCATCTTCTGAATCTGGCCAATCCATGGAATAGCAGCACCAAAACACGCCCACAGCATCCTTCAAATCTTCAACTTCATGACATACATTATTTTGCAACATTGTTGTGGGTGACCAACTGATTTTCCAGCAACCGACTCGTTCGAATATTCAAAAACGCGTCCGTTGCCAGGCAAGCCCATTGTCAATGGGTGCGCACCGATCGGTCCATTGCTGTTCAACGCGCACAGGGGTACAACGCGTACCCGCACACATTGAATGCAATGGGCCGGCCGGAGGCACCGATCGGTCCATTGCTGTTCAACGCGCACAGGGGTACAACGCGTACCCGCACACATTGAAAGCAATGGGCCGGCCGGAGGCACCGATCGGTCCATTGCTGTTCAACGCGCACAGGGGTACAACGCGTACCGCGACACATTGAAAGCAATGGGCCGGCCGGAGGCACCGATCGGTCCATTGCTGTTCAACGCGCACAGGGGTACAACGCGTACCCGCACACATTGAATGCAATGGGCCGGCCGGAGGCACCGATCGGTCCATTGCAGTACAACGCGCACAGGGGTACAACGCGTACCCGCACCCATTTGAATGCAATGGGCCGGCCGGAGGCACCGATCGGTCCATTGCTGTTCAACGCGCACAGGGGTACAACGCGTACCCGCACACATTGAATGCAATGGGCCGGCCGGAGGCACCGATCGGTCCATTGCTGTTCAACGCGCACAGGGGTACAACGCGTACCGCGCACATTGAAAGCAATGGGCCGGCCGGAGGCACCGATCGGGTCCATTGCTGTTCAACGCGCACAGGGGTACAACGCGTACCCGCACACATTGAATGCAATGGGCCGGCCGGAGGCACCGATCGGTCCATTGCAGTACAACGCATCACTGTACATGTGACTGGCATATGTCAGCATGCCTGTCTCAGATGGACATATGCCAGCCACAGATAGCTCCCAGGGAGTGAGGGGCACACCTACATCACGACAGCCTGTCCAAACCTTATCATAAGGCATGTAAGGCTGCATTTCCTATTGTGTGTATGTTGGTGTACATGTTGTCCTGTGGGTGTCACCTGTGGGCAGCCACCCCCAGGCTGTGCACGTGTTCATGGGGACAGGATCATGGGTGTTACGTGTACGTGACCACTGTGATGTGCAACTGTTCATATCTGTGCATGTGCCATGGTCACATTTCACAGTGGTGTTTGTGTATGTCATGTCACATACCCCGTGAGTCCCATGTGGGACGGTATGTTTGAGCCAGGGTGTCCCAGTGGCACAATAGTGATGGCCCTCCACAGTCTTTGTGCATGTAGTGTTTACAATGTCTCTGATTTCATGTGCACAATGGGAGACAGTCTCCACATCCACGTTGTGTGTGCATGGACTCTGATGTTGTGCGTGTGTGTCACAGACGTCCATGGCTCTCCTGCCATGGCAAGTGTGGCCACTACCTGTGGGGGTCATGTTTGTTTTGTTGTGGTGTACACATGATACTCCAGGTGATGCCAGTGTCCATGTGGCATTACAGGGTCCCTGGGAATGTGCCTGTCGTTGAGCTGTGGTGCCTGGGGCACATCTGTCCTCACATGTCACTGGGGGGTGACTGTGACACAGCATCATGATATCCAATGGGCCAACCTGGGACAAATTGATGCCACCTGTAGGACCGTGTTGACAGATGTTGGCCATGTATGTACCATAAATGTCGTTCCGGTACTGCACACTTCATGTAGTTGTGCCTCATGATGATGTATGTTGGGATCTTGAGTGTGTTCAATGCCGCATATGTGGGGTGACTGACGATCTTGCTTACTTCTCCTCTGCACTGCAGGGCTCCTGCTGTCCATCGGCCATTCCCAGACCTGGCAACGATGGTGGAACGGGACAGCATCCGACGGTACCGCTTCACCAGGCAGCTGATTGAGGATTTGGCAGTGCAGTTGTCCCCACATTTGCAGCCTGGCCGGCCGTATCCTACAGCGCTGACCCCCAAGGTGAAGGTGATGGCAGCCCTACACTTCTTTGCCACCGGTACCTTCCAACATACTGTGGCGTCTGCTGGTGGGATGTCACAGACCATGTTCAGCCGTGTGCTCCGCGATGTTTTGGCGGCAATGTTGCTCTTCCTGAACCGGTACATCTATTTCCCTAGACTGCGACGACTCACTGACGTGAAGAGTGACTTTTATGCCCTGGGGAGGATGCCGCATGTCATTGGCTCCATTGATGGGACACATGTGGCTTTGGTACCACCACAGGCCCAGGAGCAGGCCTACAGGAACCGCAAGCACTACCACTCGGTCAATGCACTGGTGGTGTGTCTTGCAGACATGACCATCACACACGTGTGTGCCCGTTTCCCTGGTTCAGCACACGATGCCTTTGTGATGAGGAGTAGTCGCATCCCCAGGTTGATGGCACAGATGCAGAACCAGCGTGCCTGGCTTGTCGGTGTGTACTGACTTTGTGCCATTGTGTGTGATCTGATCTGTAGTATTCCGCCCACTTTTCCAAGTCAGCTGATGTGCACTTGTCTGTCCGTAGGTGACTCGGGATACCCCAACATGCCGTGGTTGCTGACACCCCTCAGGAACCCTGTGACACCTGCCCAGATGCGCTACAATGAGGCACATGGTCGGACCAGGAGAGTGATTGAGCGGACCTTTGGTCTCCTGAAGAGCCGCTTCCGCTGCCTGGACAAGACCGGAGGGTCCCTCCCATATGCCCCTGCGAAAGTGTGCAAGATTATCATCGTCTGCTGCATGCTCCACAACCTGGCAGTGCGGAAGGAGTTGCCTCTCATCCAGGATGACGATGACCAACATCCGCCACCTGTGGAGGATCCTGGCCTGGACCACGATGCCAGTGACGATGATGATGATGATGGTGATGGTGATGTCCGCACACAGCTCATCACCAACTTCTTTAGCTGAATGTGAGTATCCTGAGGTGTCATGTGAATGATGTGAGTTGGCATGATGTGTGGGTGGTGCTCTGGTGCTGTTGGAGTGTGTCCATGGGCTACTTGACAGGATGTGTGTTGCGATGTGTGGTGACAGGTGGGCTGTACTCCCCAACAGTGTTGACATGCTAACTTGGTTCTGGGTGGGTATCTTGTAACATGTATTGTGCATGAGTTTTGCTGTTCTGTCCTGTACTGCATTGCTTTTGACTGTGTGTCATTTCTGTCCTTCACAGGGTACTTTCAGATTCGTTTGGTCAACTGTGTCCACCGACGACGTGATTGCACATCCAGGCTGGTAGCTGTTGTGTCCCTACAGGTGATGTGCGCCACACCCATGGACTTCCTTCTGTCTACAGTTGTTGACTGTGTGCCCGCTACCAGGTGGGGTTACCTTGCATCTGTAGTGGTTACGGCATGTTGCTACTGTGTAATAAACCTGTGCTTCACTTAGTGATGTGCGTTGTCTGTGGTCACACATTTGACTGCTATTTGCTTACTGCACCTGTGGGCTACTTGACTACAACTGGGAATGGGTGTGGTGTCTGTGCATTGCACCGTCTTCCCTGGCAACATCAGTGTAGGCAATGAGTCAGATGGCCTAGGTGTGTATGTGTTGTGTAGCCCTGGTGGTGTGTCTCCCTCATATGTGTCACGTTGCCTGTACTCACATGCCTGTGTTGTCCTTGCTGTTGCAGTTCGCATACACTGTGTAATTTTGCAGTTCATCATCCCCATAACAGCACCCACGTTGGAATCACGACAGAGGCAAGTATGGTGTATTAGTGTGTTTATTGTGATAATAGTGCATAGGATGGATTGTGCTGTACATGAATCTTGCAATCCCAAGTTCCTAGATGAATAGAAAGTCCAGGTAGACAGGATCCCCAGTATCGGGGCCACTGTTGTCTGACACATTGTTCCAACTTATACTCCCCATGCAATGTGTGGGAGTAGTGTTGCCATCAACAGGGTGAACAGTCTGTGCACAAAGGCGAAAATCCAGAACAGGTTCAGGCTTCCTGGGAGTTGCGCTTGGCCATCAGCCTCTCACTTTCCCCTCCTCGGACGACCCCTCTTCTTGGGGGGGCCCTCAAGTGCAGGCTGCTGCGGTGCAGGGGACTCTCCGCCAGAGTCCTCCTCCCTCCCTGTGGCAGTTGCAGTTTGTTCGGTACCAGATGTTGTTGGCACACAGGGAGGTGTGGACTGGTTGCTGTTCATCTGGCGGAGGCATTGTAAAATGTCCCTGTGCACCGCCGTCATCTCATGTAGTACATCCCACTTGGACTCCACGCGGGTCATGTGGGAGTCCACACGTGACATGTGGGAGTCCACACGTGACATGTGTGACTCCACTTGGGACATGTGGGAGTCCAAGCGGGCATGATGGGCAGCCTGCTGCTGTTTAATGTCTCTGAGGAGCCCCACTACCTGGCTGAGCTCTCCGGTGCTGGACTGGTACGCATCAGCTATGCGTACCAGTTGTGGGTCTTCATGCACACCAGCAACGTCTGCAAGCAGCGACCTCTGTCTCCCACCCCTCCCACCACCCCTGCTGACATGTGCAGTGTGTGCAGTTGCACGCACAGATAACCCTGGTCCACCTTGGGGGTTGGTGGTGGTGGTGGTGTCCATGGCCCCAGGTTGGTCCAGGGTCACTGCGCTGGTGTTGTTCCTTATTCTGTCCATGTCGGCAGGGATGGTATTCGTGGTGACAGTCGTTGGAGGGGTGGGTGCAGGGGGTGCAGCTGGTGGACCTGCTGGTGCTGCAGCTGGTGGTCCTGCTGGTGCAGCATGTTGACTTGCACCGGATGTGCCAGGTTGTTCTTCATCGTCCGAGGAGGACAGAGGCTGTACGACGCCAGTGAGCTCGGCATCCTCTTGAGACTGGGACTCCTCAGCGTCTGCTGCTGTGTCCCTATCATCACCTGTTTTTGGGAGACACAAACAATGTATGTCATGTTTCTGCAGGCATCAGTGGTTGACACACCTGACAGTTGTGACTGTGCCTCGGGGTGCGGGCCTGTACATTGTATTGTCCTAAGTCGTCACAGTCAGGGGTTGATATTGGTGTGGCACATTGTCCTGCATTATTTGGGCATTTCTATGTATTCTCTGGGGTGTGAACATGGTCTGCATTGATTGTGTTTGGTTGACAGCCAGACCTCCTTCCCACCCACCCACCCACCCAGTCAGTTATCCCACCATGGAACGTGCTTGCATTGCAGGGAGTGTAAGTTGTCTCTCAGGATGTCAGTCAGTGGTGTCCTGCTGTTTGTTGGTGCACAGTTGGCAGCAGGGCCTTGTGCTCCCCACAGCAGTAGCCAGTGTCAGCCATCTTGTGAGTCCTTCTCCACTCCCTGTGATGTGAGCATGGTTCAGGGTGGTGTTGATGGGACAGTTGTGGGGGTGAGCTATGTCTGTGACTACGACTCCCATCATGCTATTGCCTCCACCCCCCTTCCCAGCATGCCCATGCTTCCTTCCTTTTGACTCTGCTTCCCTGTGGGGTGGGCTGGCTGTGCTGACAGGATGGCTGGGAGTGTTGTCCTGGCAGTTGTTTGGCTAAGAGTCCCAAGAGTGTCCCTGTGCTTCACACAACATAACCCAGGGTGGTGGTGCTTTGTGGGATCTTGTGTTAGGATGGAGGGCATTGCATTCTACCAGGTGGGTACTGTGGAGTTTGTGTTGGGGGGTGTGAGGGGAGGTGCTGGTGACTATAGTCAGTGCTGCAAGTCCCCCTTCCCACCCAGCCAGCCAGATAGCCCACCATGGAACGTGCTTGCATTGCAGGGAGTGTAAGTTGTCTCTCAGGATGTCAGTCAGTGGTGTCCTGCTGTTTGTTGGTGCACAGTTGGCAGCAGGGCCTTGTGCTCCCCCAGCAGTAGCCAGTGTCAGCCATCTTGTGAGTCCTTCTCCACTCCCTGTGATGTGAGCATGGTTCAGGGTGGTGTTGATGGGACAGTTGTGGGGGTGAGCTATGTCTGTGACTACGACTCCCATCATGCTATTGCCTCCACCCCCTTCCCAGCATGCCCATGCTTCCTTCCTTTTGACTCTGCTTCCCTGTGGGGTGGGCTGGCTGTGCTGACAGGATGGCTGGGAGTGTTGTCCTGGCAGTTGTTTGGCTAAGAGTCCCAAGAGTGTCCCTGTGCTTCACACAACATAACCCAGGGTGGTGGTGCTTTGTGGGATCTTGTGTTAGGATGGAGGGCATTGCATTCTACCAGGTGGGTACTGTGGAGTTTGTGTTGGGGGGTGTGAGGGGAGGTGCTGGTGACTATAGTCAGTGCTGCAAGTCCCCCTTCCCACCCAGCCAGCCAGATAGCCCACCATGGAACGTGCTTGCATTGCAGGGAGTGTAAGTTGTCTCTCAGGATGTCAGTCAGTGGTGTCCTGCTGTTTGTTGGTGCACAG
>CAWUFW010027721.1:0-25322 GCA_963921515.1 Calotriton arnoldi
TCCACAGACTTTACACTCAGTCATGGGTTAAATGCCCACAAAACGTGAACAAATTCCATTCTGGATAGCTCAAAAATTACTCAAATCGAAGCAGTATTTCCAAATACTAGCCCTTATGAGAAACACAGAATCCTAACAATCTGTTTACCAATGGGGATCACACCACAACTGGAAGACTGCACCACTTGGGGCGCAGTCTTTGCTGCCATCTATACTAAAACACATGGTGTTCCATCAATTGCAGTAATACCAGATGTCCTGAAACAAATTCAAAACGAATACGGGGCAGAACTTGCTCTGAATTTAGGTATGAAATTACTGAAAAACTTCGACCAGGTCTCAACAATAATATTATCTAATATTAAAGGGGAGGCAGCATCGGTGGCGATCCGCCAACGCTTAAGGGAATTTGATATAACAGAACATCAACATGAACTACCCAGAATAATAGAACAATCTTAGGCAGAATTAGGCAGAGATAGTTTGGGTGGAAAACCATTGAAGCCAAAACTATCTGAAAGTCCGGAGAAGGACTCTATTAAACAAAATCCTACACCTTCTAAAGAGAAGTGGAAAACTAATAAACAAAATTCAAACGAGACACGTTCTCAATCCCAAGGTAGGTCTCCTCAAAAGGAGCCCTCTGAAAGGAGGTAAAACCTCAGGAATAGGGATAATTTAAGAAAACCTGACGGGTATCAAGATACTGATACACGTTCCTCTCGTACCTTTAAGATATCGTCACAGACATCGGAAAGAAGAGGACGGTCAGAACACAGAGAAGAACGCGTGAAATCCAAAGACGATAAACACGTTCAGAAAAATAAATCAAAACCTCAATTCACAAAAAGAAGGTAGCAGGTCTGAAGATCAGACATGACGAGAATACTGAGAACACAGCTCAAGAACGGAGAATGGGCTCAGACAATGCTGGACAGTGCAGCAGAAGTAACAATAGCTCGCCAGAGCCTGAAGGAACTTCTGGAGATAGTGGACTTGAATGAGTACACCACAGTAGAAACTGTGGACACCAGGGTTAGTACTCCACAAAAGTTATATGAAATAACACTCCGAATGGAGGGAGACATACCAAGAAAACTGAAAACACTCTTTTGGGAGAAACTTTCAAGGGGTTATGATATACTTCTAGCAGAAAAAGACTGGCCTCCACACTTTGTCAGGGAGTGCCCACATGGCGAGGACATCATTATGCCAGCCTTCTCCAACCATATTCCAATTCACCTAAAATATACTTATGCCAGGAAATGGGCAGTTGCCCAGGCCCCAGCATTATACAAAAATCATGTAGGATGGGATGAGGACTCACCTCACCATAAAATACAGCTAAAAAATCAACCTACTGCACAAAGGCAATACCCAATAAATCAAGAAGCTAAAAATCAGGTCAGGGAGATCTTAGATCAACTTGAATACCAAGGGGTGATTGAAACATGCACCTCCTCAATGAACAATCCTTTAATTCCTGTATCCAAACCAGACAATACATATCGTCTAGTTTTAGATTACAGACACTTGAACACTTGTTCCAAAACATTTGCAGTGCAAATGCACATAGTACAGCATTAATGAATAACATTGTGCGCAAAAAATATAAAACCACATTGGACATTTCAAATGGTTTCTTTTGTCAAAACATAGCACCTGAAAGCAGGTACTTAACAGCTTTCTCAATAATGGGGACCCAGCGTCAATTTTGTAGACTCCCACAAGGGTTCAAAAACAGCCAGGGGTTATTCTCAGCAAGGGTAACAGAGTTACTACAAATTTATGATAATGAGGCATTGTCATATGTCGATGACATCTATCTGACAGACGATGACCTAGATAGGCACTTGAATAGGGTGAGTACCATTATATTGGGCTTCGCCTCTGAAGGCTATAAATTCAACTTTTAAAAATCCAGAATTGCCCATCTCAATGTCCTTTTCCTAGGATATGAGCTTTCAGTGAAGGCAAGAGCCTGGCAGCTAACTTTTAGAAAAGTGCACGCTGCTCCAACCTCCAAAAACGCAGAAAAATTTACAATCCATCTTGGGTTTC
The DNA here is from genome assembly GCA_963921515.1 of Calotriton arnoldi. Lineage (NCBI taxonomy): Eukaryota > Metazoa > Chordata > Amphibia > Caudata > Salamandridae > Calotriton > Calotriton arnoldi. Next base: position 2,062 of record CAWUFW010027721.1, read on the forward strand.
CTAAATTTTGGAAGAACTTACATTCTAAATTACGCAGAAAAGGTTAAACCTCTCTACGAATTAATCAAACCTGATTTTTCAACAAAACATTGGACACAAGAACACACAGAAATCCTGCGTTCACTCCAAGCTAACATGTTAGCAACAAATCACTTACAAACACGCGCAAATACACGCAATTTAGTGATCCGAATAATTTCGGGTCAATGCGGATTCACCTATTTAACATTTAATGAGGGTGAAAAGTACCAATAGCATACAAATCACATTTGTATACATAAGCAGAAATGCGCTTCACTTCAACAGAAAAAATACTGACAGCAGTTCAAACCGCTGTAGCAAAAGAAAGAGCTCTAGCCCAAGGGAAACGCATTATTGTTGTAACTCCAGTACAAGCCTTAGAGGCGGTTACAAAAGCGAGCATTCCAAATGCAAAAGCTTTACATCCTAGATGGATACAATGGGTTAATTCTCTTGCTGCAACAGATGTTGAATATGTTTTTGATCCTGATGCACAAGTTACTAACTTGTGTAACGATATATCTGTAAGAGACAGTAGTTAGTGATAGATTCCTTACCTTAGAATATCCCCAGGCGTCAGGCTGGATCCGGAAAGTTTTGCGTAGCAGTACCCTTGCGCGTCGGTAGGCGGCGTCGTGCGGCTCCGCGTCCGTCGCCGGCGTCGTGATCGCCGGGATGACGTCGCGGGCAGTACTTAGGCGCCGCCCCTGCGCGCTGACGTCAGTTCTGTACACGACTTTCCGCGCCAGGAACGCAGAGCCATGCAAGAAGCTGACACAGGTGTCTGAAAAATACTAGGGCCCTGAAAGGGATGTCCTTAACCCTAGAAATCAGTTCGCAGAATGGGGAGGATGGGTGGGCGGTAAGGAATCTATCACTAACTACTGTCTCTTACAGATATATCGTTACACAAGTTAGTAACTTGTGCATCTGAAAGAGACACGTTAGTGATAGATTCCTTACCTTAGAATAGATACCCCAGCAATACCAACCCCGGTGGTGGGTCTGCGAACAAAGATCAGACAAGGAAGTCCTGGAGGACAGAACGGCCAAAGAAGCCGTCCCTCCGGACCTGACTGTCAAGGCAGTAATGCTTAGTAAACGTGTGCAGCGAGGCCCACGTAGCTGCCTGACAGATAACCGGCAGCGGAACACCGCGGCCCAAGGCCGTGGTAGCAGCCGTTGCCCTGGTGGAATGGGCACGCAGCCCAACAGGAGGCTCCTTCTTAGCCAAAGAATAGCAGGTCTTGATGCACAAGGTAACCCAGCGGGAGATGGTCCTCTTGTGCACCGCCCGACCTTTTTGGCGCCCACGTAGCCAACAAAGAGCTGGTCATCCACCCGGAAGTGTTTCGTGCGGTCGATATAGAAGGAGAGCGCACGTTTTGGGTCCAGACGGTGGAGCCTCTCTTCCTCTCTGGAAGGATGCGGAGGCGGAAAGAAGGTGGGCAAAGTGATGGTCTGCCCAATGTGGAAAGCAGTAACCACCTTTGGCAAGAAGGACGGACGCGTCCGAAGAACAACCTTGTCTGGATGAACAGACAGAAAGGGAGGTTTGCAAGAAAGAGCCTGGAGCTCACTCACCCGCCGAGCGGAGGTGATGGCCACCAGAAAGGCTGCCTTTAGAGTCAGAAGACGAAGAGGACAGTTATGCAGAGGCTCAAAGGGAGCGCACATTAAAAAGGTAAGAACCAAGTTCAAGTCCCACTGAGGCATTACAAACGGAACAGGAGGGAAGAGGTGAGTAATGCCTTTTAAGAACCTGTTAACAACAGGGGACTTGAAAAGGGAGGGCTGATCAGGGAGCCTGAGGAAGGCCGAGATAGCACAAAGATAACCCTTGATGGTACCCAGGGCAGAACCCTGTTGGGCCAGAGAAAGAAGGAACAGAAGGACCTCAGAAAGAGGGGCAGAAAGGGGATTCACAGCCTTTGCTGTGCACCATGCCACAAATTTGTTCCACCTGCAGGCGTATACCACCTTAGTGGAGGGACGCCTGGCTGCCAGAATCACATCACAAACTTCGGGAGGCAAGTCGAAAGGAATCAACTGCCGCCGCTCAATCTCCACGCAAGCAGGTGTAGACTGGACAGGTTCGGGTGGAGGACCGTCCCCTGCTGCTGCGACAGAAGATCCTCCCGAAGAGGCAGACGGATCGGGGGATCTATGCTCATATTGAGTAGCTCGGGATACCAAACTCTTCGAGCCCAGTCCGGAGCCACAAGAATGACTTGGGCCCGGTCGTGCCGAATCTTCTTCAACACTCTGGGTAGAAGTGGTATAGGCGGAAAGGCGTATAACAGACCGCAACTCCACTCGCGACGAAAAGCGTCGCCGAGCGAGTGCCGCCTTGGAAATTCCAACGCGCAGAACTGATGACATTGCGCGTTCTCTTCGGAGGCGAATAGATCTAACCAAGGCTCTCCCCACTGTAGAAAGAGTCCTTGCGCCACTTCCGAGTGAAGACGCCATTCGTGATCCATCATGCACCTGCGGCTGAGTTCGTCCGCCCTGGCGTTCAGAGAACCTGCCAGGTGTTGAACCATCAGGAACATGCCCTGATGTTCCAGCCATGTCCAGAGGCGCAGAGCCTCCTGACAAAGGGTCCAAGACCCCACCCCGCCCTGTTTGTTGCAGTACCACATGGCGGTGGTGTTGTCTGTGAACACCTGCACTACCTTCCCTTTGACAGAGGGAAGGAATGCCTTGAGTGCAAGCCGGATCGCCCGGAGCTCCAGAAGGTTGATATGGAGCCGGGACTCCGCCGGAGACCAGAGGCCTCTGATCTCCGCTCTCTCCCATGTGACCGCCCCATCCCAGAAGGGACGCGTCCGTCACAACTGTATGCTCTGGCTGGGGAAGGGAGAGGGATCTGCCCATGACCCATTGCCGGTTCGAGAGCCACCACTGCAACTGTTTTGCAGTCCCCTCCGAGATCTGGACGTGATCGGACAGGTTGCCCTGGTGCTGCGCCCACTGGAACTTCAGGTCCCACTGCAGAGCCCGCATATGCCATCTGGCATGATTGACCAGCAGGATGCAGGAGGCCATGAGGCCCAGCAGCCTCAGGGTCATCCTTACCGAAACCCAGGATAAAGGCCGAAAGATCGGAATCATAGCCTGAATATCCCGGACTCGCCGTTCGGGAGGATAGGCCCGAAACCGCGTCGTGTCCAGAACTGCTCCGATGAAAAGGAGCTGTGGAGAAGGAATGAGATGCGACTTCGGCACATTGATGGAGAACCCCAGCGAGTGCAGGAGTTCGGCCGTAGTCTGGAGGTGGGAGACGACTGCCTGGGACGAGCCCGCCTTCAGCAGCCAGTCGTCGAGGTAGGGGAAGACTGAAACCCCTGCCCGGCGCAGATGAGCTGCGACCACCGCCATCACTTTCGTGAACACCCGAGGGGCACTGGTAAGGCCAAAGGGGAGCACGGTGAACTGAAAATGCTCGGGGCCTACCGTGAACCGAAGGTAACGCCGGTGGGCCGGCAGGACGGGGATGTGGAAATACGCGTCCTGCAAGTCCAACGCTACCAACCAGTCTCCAGGGTCGAGGGCAGTCAAGACCTGAGCTAGGGTGAGCATCTTGAACTTCTCCTTCCGGAGGAAGCGATTGACGTTCCGGAGGTCCAAGATAGGACGCATGTCCTCCTTGTCCTTTTTGGGCACCAGAAAGTAGTGGGAGTAGCAACCACGCCCTACTTCTGGGGTCGGAACATGCTCGATGGCCCTCTTGGTCAAGAGGGCCGTGACTTCCTTCTGTAGAAGCACCAAGTGATCCCCTGACATGCGGTGGAATTGAGGTGGCATGGCTGGGGGGTGGTCTCGAAGGGGAGGGAGTAGCCCCTTCGGACAATGTCCAAGACCCACCTGTCCGAGGTGATGGTGCGCCAGTGGGGAAGGTGATGGCGGACCCTGCCCCCTACTGGCGTGCCGTGCACCTGAAAGGAGGGACTAGGAGGGCTTGGAGGCCGCGGACGGGTTGGAGGTGGTGGCCTGACCCGCACGCTGGTTGCCCGATCCGCCACGGCGGAATCCACGTCCTCGGCCACGCGAAGACGCCTGCTGCGCGGGCCGGTGGCTGGGCTGCTGACGTGAAGGGGCGCCCCTACCGTGGCCACGATAGGGGCGAAAAGCAGAAGGTAGCGGAGGGCGTGTAGCAGAAAGGCCCAGGGACTTTGCAGTAGCCCGTGAGTCCTTAAAGCGCTCCAACGCATGGTCTGCTTTGGACCCAAAAGACCGACTCCATCAAAGGGCATGTCCATGAGAGTATTCTGGACATCCCCTGAAAAACCAGTGGTTCTCAGCCAGGCGTGGCGTCGGAGCGCCACCGTCGTTGCAATCGACCTGCCCAGCGAGTCGGCGGTGTCAAGGCCACAACGGATAGTGTATTTGGCCGCATCCCTTCCTTCCGCAATGGCGCGGGAAAGCAGTGCCTGGACCTCCTCAGGGCACTGGGGCAAAACATCCGCCACCGAATCCCACAGAGAGTGGGTATATCGGCCCAAAAGACAAGCGGTGTTAACGGACCGCAAGCCAGCACTGGAGGAAGAAAAACCTTTCTTCCCAAACTGATCCAGGCGTTTGGATTCCCTATCCGGAGGAGCGGTAGGGAAGGCGGTTTGGGAAGCGGAGGCTTGGACAACCAAGCTCTCAGGAGTGGGGTGGACAGAAAGAAACAGGGGGTCGCCCGGAGCGGGGCGATGGCGTCGTGACACGTTCCGATCCACAGGAGCCCCTGTGTTGGGCTTGGACCAGGCGCCCAAAAGAACGTCCGTGAGGGCGTCGTTAAACGGCAGCACAGTCTCCGCAGAGGAGGCTGCCGGCTGAAGCACCTCTGTCAAGATGTTAGGCTTGACCGTCAAAGTAGGGAGCTGGAGACGTAAGGCCCCAGCAGCCCTACGCAACACCGTACTCAAAATTGGCCCCCTCCTCCGTAGCCACGGGAGGAGACAGCATGCCAGTGTCAGGAGAAGTATCCAGACCACTGGCCTCCCCTAGACTCTCTGTCCAGTCCTCATCATACTGACAGTTGCGTGTCAGAGGGTCATCAGACCCCTCCCAGTCCTCCTGGTCCTCCTCTGGTTCAAAATAAGGAGGAGGAGGGACAGTTGGGACCCAAGGTCCCATCGGCGCCGGAGCCGGCGTCGAGCGACGTCGCTCCGGGTCCAAGTCCGGAGCCGGAAGGAACTGGGGACGACGCCGCCCGGAGCCCAGGGCGGCGTCGAGAACGGCACCGGAGACATCGGCGCCGGCGGAGGTGTCGTGAGGTCGACCGGCGTCGATGGGGGTTGTGGAGCCGGGATCGAGGCCGGGGCCGGAGCCGGAGCCGGGATCGAGGCTGGAGGCTCGGGCGACGCCGGGGCCGGAGCCGCCGGCGACGCCGGATCAACCCCATCAGGCCCGCGGGGCCCGAAGGCGCACCGGAGGGGCCTGAAGGCCCGAAGAGGCGGGCCATGGCCGACAGGAACTCCTGTACCTTGGCCGGATCCGCCCCGAACCCGGGAAGGGCGGGTATGACGGGGGCGACTCCACAGGCAAGTCCGGGGCCGCGGGGGCGGGGACGGTGCCGGGAGGGGCCTCAGCCGAGTCGCGAGACCGGCGAGGCGAAGTCCGAGAGCGACGATGCTTCTTGGACTTCTTGTGTCGAGACTTACCGGACGAAGAAGACTTCGACGCCGACGACCGGTGTGCACTCCGCGAGCGACCCCTGGACCTCTCACGCGACCGGGGCTTCCGCGGAGCCGAATGCCGGGCCTCGAGGAGCTTTCGAGACCGCTCTCGCAAAGCCTTCGGGTTGAGGGCCTGGCATTCGGGACAAGACTCGGTGTCGTGGCCTCGGCCGAGGCAGAAGAGACACTCCCAATGCGGGTCGGTGACGGACATCATCCGCGCACAGGCGCCGCATCGCTGAAGCCGGGCATCCCTACGACACCTGAAGGCTGGAAAAAAAAACAGTGAAAAATCACCAAAAAGTATGGTCAAAAATTGACCAGGGCACTGCTCTTCCCGGATCTGCGCTTACTGGCGCGGAAAAAGAAGAACTGACGTCAGCGCGCAGGGGCGGCGCCTAAGTACTGCCCGCGACGTCATCCCGGCGATCACGACGCCGACGACGGACGCGGAGCCGCACGACGCCGCCTACCGACGCGCAAGGGTACTGCTACGCAAAACTTTCCGGATCCAGCCTGACGCCTGGGGATATTCTAAGGTAAGGAATCTATCACTAACGTGTCTCTTTCAGATCTAAAAACACAAGCGTTCCTGCAATATGAACATGAATGTCCTCTGCCCACTGAAATTTTGCCTCTAGATCAGTACGAATTTATAATTTATACTGACGGATCGGCACAACCCGCTACAGGGAGTAAGCAAGCTTACAGTGCAGCGTGCGCAATCGTTAAAGGTCGCATGCAAGATGGTAACTTCAGACCAATGGTCACTAAAACTCAATCTCTAGGAGATTGTACAGCTCAGCGAGCTGAACTACAAGCATTCAAACTGGCACTTGAAAATACAGATCGCGAATTCCCCACACTTATAGTGTGCGATTCTTTTTACTGTGTTCAGTCGTATAATGAATATATACAGAATTGGCTTGAAAATGGGTTCAAAGATGCAAAAGGTGGCACAATAAAGCATAAAACGCTTTGGGAACAAGTAGTTCAGTTGAGAAACGAACTACCAAAAGCTCACGTGATACACACGCTGAGTCATCAACGTGATGGCGTTCACGTTGCAGGGAATTAATTGGCTGATGAAGCCGCAAAGGGGGCTGTTCAGACGGCTTCTGTAGCTGCGAGCACTTGTTCAAAAACGAGAATAGACAGTGAGATATTGTTGGCTGTCAATGCTTCAAGCAAAGGCAGTGGTGCAGCATTACCAAAGAAATTTCCACTCAAGTACTCTTATGTAATTGATGCGAACAACGTTCCTTTTGCTCGAATCCCTGGAGTGGGGGATAGGGTAATTCCAAAAATGGAACGTAGAGCAGCTTTGATTTATGAAGCACATCTGGGGGAGGGTCTGTCACATCAAGGGATCTCTAAAACAATATTAACATTAAAAGAGATGTACTGGTGGCCTGGAATGAATACACAGATTCACATCTTCATCGATGACTGCATAGACTGCAATAGACAGCGTGTTGCAGAAAGCCATCAGACACCAGACTACGAAGTAGCCTGCCCAGTACAGACACCATTGAAAGACAGCATTAGACTATCTACGTGCAGGCGTCCTTTTGGACAAATGCAATCCCACAAATACTAAGTCAAGGTTCCTATGGATGTGGCCTCAGCGCTCGGCTAACGCTCGAACTGTTATAAAAGATTTGCGAGTCTTTATCGGCACATACGCAAGTGGCACACTACATTCTGACCAGGGCCCTGCGTTTAGCTCTCGGGCTTACAAAGAAGCCATGGCCAGTTTGGGCGTAGCATTGCGGTACTCCTCTCCGTTTCATCCAGGCTGACCGGTGACTCGGGCAGAACACTCGGGAGAGGAGAGTGGCTCTACCGGTGTTGACCCGTTTTTAAAATTAACTTTGTTGATTACCGCTTTTAATTTAACCTGCTGCTATTGAATTTGCACTTTATTCGCACCTGTTTTACTTGTGTTTTAATGTGCTGGGAAGAGCTGTGTTAAGGCTCGAGGGGTAGGAGGGGCCGTGATCACTTCCGCATCGGGGCAGCGGTCTAGTTGCTGCTCCCGACGCCGGAATCGTGGCTTAAAAGCGCCCGATGACGCGACCGCGCTCAGGCTGACCGGTGACTCGGGCAGAACACTCGGGAGAGGAGAGTGGTTCTACCGGTGTTGACCCGTTTTTAAAATTAACTTTGTTGATTACCACTTTTAATTTAACCTGCTGCTATTGAATTTGCACTTTATTCGCACCTGTTTTACTTGTGTTTTAATGTGCTGGGAAGAGCTGTGTTAAGGCTCGAGGGGTAGGAGGGGCCGTGATCACTTCCGCATCGGGGCAGCGGTCTAGTTGCTGCTCTCGACGCCGGAATCGTGGCATAAAAGCGCCCGATGACGCGACCGCGCAGCTGGCGCGCCTAAGGCAAGCCCGTCTGCGCACGACCGGGCCCAGGGACCAGGACCCCTGGATCTTTTTCGCCGCGGCACTACCGCTATTCTAGCTCTCAGCTCCATCAGTTAAATAGTGGACTAGGAACAACATGCTATCATCAGATTGCATGTGGAAAATCCATGAAAAAGTGCCCTCATTGCTCGTTTAGTTTTTCCTCTCAGATAACTAGGACCCCTAAGCCCCCCGTATCTATCAGGGCCTTTAAACTTCTCTTATTAAACTGTCGCTCCCTGCCCAAGCATACCACAGAGATCTCTATACTTCTAAAGGATCATGATCCAGAGGTCCTGTTTTTAACAGAAACATGGCTCAATCCCAGCTCGGAACCTGACATTGTCCAAGCACTCCCCCAGGGGTACCAGATACAGAGAGTGGACAGGTCGACAGGCAAGGGTGGCGGGATAGCTATTGTTTATAAAGATCACCTCACATGCCGCATGCTGGGAAGCCCACTTCTGGACTGCGAGAATGTTCATTTCTCATTAGAATTTACCCCACTCCTTTCATTCACAGGCATTCTGATTTACCGGCCCCCTAGTGCGATGGGCACCTTCTGTAAAACCCTGCTTGAAACAGTTATTAATTTTGCCAGTACGGCAGCAAATTTTACTCTCCTTGGAGATTTTAACCTACATTTTGATGATTTGGGAGCAGTAACTGTTCTAGAACTTGCGCGGGATCTTATGGCCCTGCAGCTATCGCAAAAGGTTACGCAAGCCACCCATGTCAAAGGGTACTGCCTTGATTCTGTGTTCTCGAATCTGGAGAACCTAAAAGTGGATGTCCCTATCCCTGTCCCATGGTCTGATCATTTCCTCATTCCCCTATCTTGGTGCCCTCGGGTCACCGCTCCCTGTGCACAACCTTCATTAACTATGAAACGGCCCTGGTCCAAGCTTTCTACGGACAGCTGGGCTCATGAACTGGAAAATACCAGACCCAAGCCGAACCCCAGCCCAGGTGTACCCAATGACGACTTTTGCAACTGGATAGATAACTCGTTGAATGCAGTCCTCCCAAAAATTTTGATGAAAAAGATGGAGGGCCTGCATAAATCCCCCTGGTACTCCTCCGAATTACGCATTCTTAAACAGCGATGCAAGGTCCTGGAAAGAAGCTGGAGGAAAGATTTTTCACCAAGTAAAAAACTGGAATATCGGAGAGCCATTGGTACTTACAAAGCAGGTATTAAACTGGCTCAGACCTCCTACTTTGAGGAAAAAATTCTGTCAGCTGGAAATTCCCCTAGAGAAACCTTTATTATTATAAAGAAGCTCCTCAAAACTCCTGCCCCGTCCGTGGCCCCTGATATTTCCGGGCAACGATGTAACAAACAAGCGGATTTATTTACCACCAAAATAGAGAACATTCTTAAATGCCTGCCTCAAATTGATGACAAATATGACCTATTAGGTGAGGACACAGATCAAGGTGTCCTGCTAACCAGACCTTTGCTGGAAACCTTTCCACCACTCACCCAGGAAACTCTTTTGACTCTGCTATCCTCGGTGAAAAGTGGGTCTCCTAGGGATCCGGCGCCTACGAACATTTTGGTAAGGGTTGCCCCGATAATTGCCCCTGTCATTACTGATGTAATTAATGCATCATTAAGTACAGGAATAGTTCCCTGCAATTGGAAAAGGGCCATGGTAAAGACACTTTTGAAAAAACGCAACCTGGACCCAGGGGACATGGGTAACTACCGCCCTATTTCCTTGCTTCCCGGGATGGCCAAGCTCGCTGAAAAGTATGTCAATTCTACCCTCTCCAATTTTATTGAATCCAACAATTTGCTCCACCCCTCCCAAATGGGATTTCGACCACGACAGGGCACGGAAACTGCCTTGTTAGCGGTAGTAGAAGAAAGTAGAAAGATTCTGGACTCAGGAGGGGCATCCGCCATCATACTCCTTGATTTGAACGCAGCATTTGACACGGTGAATCACCGTATTTTGAATCACCGTCTTAGGAAGTCGGGAGTCACTGACAAAGCACTGCAGTGGCTGCGCTCCTTCCTGGAAGATAGATCCTTCCAGATATTTGAAGGTGAGATGGCCTCCAAATCGATGCTTCTGCGTTGTGGAGTACCTCGGGGATCCTCTCTGAGCCCGACTCTTTTTAATGTGTATATGGCCCCACTGGCGGCTATTGTAGCCCCCTTTGGAATCCATATGGTGACCTACGCCGACGACACCCAGTTGGTCGTTGCGCTTAATCAAGCCAAGCAGTTATCTCGAGACCTCCACTCATGCCTGGATGAAGTTTCTAAGTGGATGGGGCGTCCCACCTTAAACTCAATGGAGACAAGACAGAGATCATGATCCTGGGTAATCCCTCCAACGTCTCATTGAGTACTATGTGGCCAGCATGTATGGGACCAGTCCCAACTCCCAAGAGCAAGATAAAGAGCCTGGGCATCTGGCTAGACCAGAATTTGACTTTTAAGGTGCAAGCTAGGAAGACGGTGGCAACTTGTTATGGATTGCTTAGAACGGCCCACAAAGTGCTTCCTCTTCTCCCTCCCCAAGCCAAAAAAATATTAGTCCAATCCTTGATACTTTCAAGGATAGACTACGGAAATGCACTCTACTTAGGGGCCCCACTGGCAGTAACCATGAAACTGCAAACGGTCAAACTGCGCGGCCAGACTACTATTTGGAATATCTAATCGCCTCTCTGCGAAACCGGCCCTATGTGCCCTTCACTGGCTTCCAGTGAAGGAAAGAATCCGCTTTAAGGCCCTCTGTATCGTCCACAAGTCTCTGCAAGGGAACGGGTCTACCTTAATCTCGACAATGTTTCGCCGTTATAAGGCTAACAGGGAATTGCGCTCGGATGAACTCCACTTGGTGGAGGTCCCAAGGATCAAGAGGGCGAGAAGTGGCGGCCGCCTTTTCTCACTCAATGCGGCCAAACTTTGGAACGCACTACCACTTCATTTACGCAGGGAACCCAGCCACCCTGCCTTCCGAAGGCAACTAAAAAACTCTGCTGTTCCCTTGAGTGTTTCTGTTAGTGGTCACTGGTCTAGCCCAGCGCTGGGAGGCCCCCAGGTAGCCATGCGCTATATAAGTGCCCTTTTCATTTAATTTCATTTCATTTCATTCATCCTGAGGGAAATTCTGTTGTGGAAAGGAAAAACCGGGACATAAAGCAGTCTATAACAGCTAGAGTATTAGGTTCGGGTGATGGGTGGGTCAAACATCTTTATGGGGTCCAACGCTCATTAAATAATTTGCCAAGAAGTTCTCTAGGGGGGTCACTCCATATGAGGTCCTATTTGGGACAAGAATGTGGGTTCCTGATCTCGAATGTAAAGGCACAGTGGTGGAAAATAAACCCTTTGATATCAAAGATCGTTTGGCTGTTTTACAGGATCTAAATGAACTAAGATCGAAACCAAGCAACGTGTTCCTGAAGCCAACCACCACTGGGGAAAACCCGGGAGTCCCAGCAAGGCCTGTCTGGATCCCAAAAGATTGGCAAGTGCAGGGGATAGAAGCTTTGTTTAGAGCCTGTATCATCCCACTGCAAATAATGTTTTTGAATGACTCTGTGCAACAAACGTCTTGCCTTGGTTTAGCCAAGATCAAAGACATGAACACACCTTCTGTACCAACACCTGCAAGTAATAGCACTACAAAGGGAGCGGTCACAGTAGACACAATACTACAAAACAACAGATCAGATCCTGATTGGGAAAATGGTTGCTCTGGCCCACAGACACAAACATCTGTCAAGAAAGATTCCTGAATAGAATACAGGGCTTTACTATCCATAGGCCAGACCCACGTTATGTTCAACGACAACATCCGGGGGTAGTAACAACATACAGTGTAGGAAAATTGTGCCTCGACTGGTTACAAAAATCTACACTCGAGGATGTGAAACAACATTTATCTTTACTTAAAGAAGACGCAGACCTTAGGGATTTCTTGCTAGGACCAAGAAAACCGCGTCAAAAACGTTTCATATATGCCAGCATTTGTGCTGCTTATATTGAAATATAGAAGGTTTCGCAGGCAGAGACCGCAGAACGAATACGTGAGCTTGATCGTATTAACTTAGAGAAATCTCTCACTGTGGTCGACAACTTTGTCATCCAGAATTTATTCACTGTACAACATTGTATCCTCTGCTATTGACATACTGGAACAAGATTTAGCCATGTTACAACAAGGCCAATCTCAGTTACGTTCTATTATGTTATTAGGCTGGACGCTGCAATCCTTGCGTGCAGGCTATGTGCTTTTTTTTTTTTTTTTTTTTTTTAAATATTTTTATTAACTACTGCAGAGAATATACATGTGGACACAGTCGATAGTAAACATTTTAGTTACATTTTCAGTGACAAGGTAGCATTGATCCTGCACCTGTCCCGGATCAAAACATACAGTGAGTAAATCCACGCCACATAGAGTGCAACATTATGAGCTGTATTAATGTACAAACTGTATACTCGCTCCCGGAATAAAGACCTAGGGATAATCGAGTAGTCGCAGTATTCCGTTAAACTCCCACCCAAGAAATCCCTCCTCCCGCAACACCCAAACTAAACAAATAACCCATTTGCTGCCACTGAGACAATACACCGAGCCGATGTTCCTGCATCTGGTGTTTGTCAGGTCTGTTACCATCGGGGAAGGGGGCACGGGGAGGGGGAAAGTGGGGAAAGGGGCCCCTATAAGGGGGAAAGCAGCGAAGGATAAAAGGGGCAGCATAGAAGAGAAGGGAAAGGCATGGGAGGCACTAAGGAAAAGTGAGCATAGGCATTGTGTCATTAGCAATCAGACACTATCACCACTTCCGAGCACTGCAATCTGTGAGTCCTCCAACTCATCTCCCCTGGAAGCCCTAAACAATTCCACTAAATGCGCCCAATCCAGAGAAATTGGTCATTTTCGCAGGCCCCTATACTCCTCTTGCTGCAAAGTCTCCCTCTCTGCAACCGCCCACCTGACCACTTCCTCATGCCAAGTGCCTACCCTGGGCGCTGAATTAGACTTCCAGCGCTGTGTGATCATACGTTTGGCTAGCATCAAAGCTAAACCTGCAAATCGGCGTAGCAATTTCGCCTTCCTAGGGAGGGGGAAGAGCCCCAGGAGACAGGCCTCAATTGTGTCCCATGGTGTGTGTTCTGTCAGTACTACCAGACTCTGGGCCACCTCCGTCCAAAACCCCCGCAGCACTGGACAATACCATATCATATGAGTAAAAGTAGCTTCGGGCGCCTTACACCGTGGACATACCGAGGACGCAGTTGGAAACATCTTTCGTATCGTTGCCGGGGCAAGGTACGCTTTATGCAATATGAATAATTGGATCGTTTTTAGGCGACAATTACGTGAGACTCGCCGTGGGTGCTCTAACATTTGGGCCCATTCTCTGTCATCTAGTTCCCGCCCTAAGATCGTGTCCCACTTCTGCCTAAGATGCAATAATGGAATGTGTAAATGGTCCCTCAAGCCTCGATATAGCCAGCGCACCAAGTGGCGTCCGTGCCCCATAATGTGTAGTGATTTCAGCAACTGAAAGGTTGGAGGTTCCCTCTGTTCTATGAGCCAAAAACTCCGAATATAGCGCACAATAGCAGCATGAGTGAGAAACAAGGTTCCAGGCACCGAATAAGTACGTGACAAACTCCTCGTGGGGCATCATGTGGCCCTCTAAGAAGAGATCCCCAACGGACCCCACCCCTTCTCGCGTCCAACCACTTATTCGGTTCATCGAGGTTATCCCACGCCTGGTGGGCAGCCCACAGAGCGGGATGTTCGGAGCATATGGAAATGGCACTTTTGCCAATTTATGAGCTTGTTTCAATAATGTAATGCAACATGCAGCAGATAAGGAGGATCACGCAGTTTCTGTGCGCCCAGGCATAATTGTGATTGAAGGATTCCCCGTTTTAAAGAGTCCGGGGATTGTCCAATTTCAAAGAGATTCTTACCCGCTAACCAATACGCCATCCACTGTAATTGTCCCACTATACAGTACGTCTTAAAATCAGGCGCCCCCATACCCCCGCAGCACTAGGAAGTTGCAACTTTGCCAACGCCAATCTGTGTCTGCCCGTCCCCATATCAAGGATGTCAACAGTGTGTCAATTGTTTTAAAAATCCAGGCCGGGAGGACAACCGGTAGGTTCACAAAGTAATAGAGGAGGCGGGGCAACATCACCATTTTCGACACCGCCAAGCGGCCTGCCACCGTTAACGGCAACGTATTCCAGAAGGCGATCTGGGAGCGTAATGAATTAATGGTGCGCACCAAATTACCATCTATAGTATCGGCGGTGGATCTATATATGTTAATCCCTAAATATTTAAAAGTGACGGGTTCGACTCTGAATTGCATCTGACCAAATTGTAAGACGGGAGAAGTACAAGTATTATAGAAAGAGAAGGCGACTGATTTAGAGGCGTTAAGACACAAACCAGAAATTTCCCCGAAATTAGAAAAGGTAGCGGCTATCGTGCGTTTATTGGCATCTAAGTCTCGGAAATATAACAACATATCATCAGCGTAGAGTGATATTGAGTGTATCACTCCACGCAAAGGGATGCCATAAGGGACCATGACCTGACGCAAATATTGCGCAAGAGGTTCGAGGGCCAACACAAAGAGCAGAGGGGATAGGGGGCATCCCTGGCGTGTACCCCGGGAGATAGTGTAAGAGGAAGAGATGGTCGTTCCCGTCTTTGCTCGGGCTGTGGGATTAGTATACAACAGTTTAATCCATTTACAATATGATTGGGGGAAGCCGAATTTAGACAGTACCGCTAGCATATAGGGCCAGCTTAAGGTATCAAAGGCTTGTCGCACGTCTAAAGACAAGCAACCAGCAAGAGGCGAAGTTTCTGACGCCGCGTGCATTAGGGCATGAAGTCGGCGGATATTCAAAGAGGTGCTGCGTTGGGTTATAAATCCGCATTGATCCGTATGGATCAATTGGGGAAGAAGTGGAAGGAGCCGCAATGCTAATACCTTGCTGAGTATCTTGTATTCTGTATCTGAAAGAGACACGTTAGTGATAGATTCCTTACCTTAGAATATCCCCAGGCGTCAGGCTGGATCCGGAAAGTTTTGCGTAGCAGTACTCCTTGCGCGTCGGTAGGCGGCGTCGTGCGGCTCCGCGTCCGTCGTCGGCGTCGTGATCGCCGGGATGACGTCGCGGGCAGTACTTAGACGCCGCCCCTGCGCGCTGACGTCAGTTCTTCTTTTTCCGCGCCAGCAAGCGCAGATCCGGGAAGAGCAGTGCCCTGGTCAATTTTTGACCATACTTTTTGGTGATTTTTTCACTGGTTTTTTCACAACTTTAAGGTGTCGTAGGGATGCCCGGCTTCAAGCGATGCGGCGCCTGTGCGCGGATGATGTCCGTCACCGACCCGCATTGGGAGTGTCTCTTCTGCCTCGGCCGAGGCCACGACACCGAGTCTTGTCCCGAATGCCAGGCCCTCAACCCGAAAGCTTTGCGAGAGCGGTCTCGAAAGCTCCTCGAGGCCCGGCATTCGGCTCCGCTGAAGCCCCGGTCGCGTGAGAGGTCCAGGGGTCGCTCGCGGAGTGCACACCGGTCGTCGACTTCTTCGTCCGGTAAGTCGAAGCACAAGAAGTCCAAGAAGCATCGTCGCTCTCGGACTTCGCCTCGCCGGTCTCGCGACTCGGCTGAGGCCCCTCCCGGCACCGTCCCCGCCCCGCGGCCCCGGACTTGCCTGTGGAGTCGCCCTCGTCATACCCGCCCTTCCCGGGTTCGGGGCGGATCCGGCCAAGGTACAGGAGTTCCTGTCGGCCATGGCCCGCCTCTTCGGGCCTTCAGGCCCCTCCGGTGCGCCTTCGGGCCCCGCGGGCCCTGATGGGGTTGCTCCGGCGTCGCCGGCGGCTCCGGCCCCGGCGCCGCCCGAGCCTCCAGCCTCGATCCCGGCTCCGGCTTCGGCCCCGGCCTCGATCCCGGCTCCACAACCCCCATCGACGCCGGTCGACCTCACGACACCTCCGCCGGCGCCGATGTCTCCGGTGCCGTTCTCGACGCCGCCCTGGGCTCCGGGCGGCGTCGTCCCCCAGTTCCTTCCGGCTCCGGACATGGACCCGGAGCGACGTCGCTCGACGCCGGCTCCGGCGCCCATGGGACCTTGGGTCCCAAATGTCCCTCCTCCTCCTTATTTTGAACCAGAGGAGGACCAGGAGGACTGGGAGGGGTCTGATGACCCCTGACACGCAACTGTCAGTATGATGAGGACTGGACAGAGAGTCTAGGGAGGCCAGTGGTCTGGATACTTCTCCTGACACTGGCATGCTGTCTCCTCCCGTGGCTACGGAGGAGGGGGCCAATTTTGGTACGGTGTTGCGTAGGGCTGCTGGGGCCTTACGTCTCCAGCTCCCTACTTTGACGGTCAAGACTAACATCTTGACAGAGGTGCTTCAGCCGGCAGCCTCCTCTGCGGAGACTGTGCTGCCGTTTAACGACGCCCTCACTGACGTTCTTTTGGGCGCCTGGTCCAAGCCCAACACAGGGGCTCCTGTGGATCGGAACGTGTCACGACGCCATCGCCCCGCTCCGGGCGACCCCTGTTTCTTTCTGTCCACCCCACTCCTGAGAGCTTGGTTGTCCAAGCCTCCGCTTCCCAAACCGCCTTCCCTACCGCTCCTCCGGATAGGGAATCCAAACGCCTGGATCAGTTTGGGAAGAAAGGTTTTTCTTCCTCCAGTGCTGGCTTGCGGTCCGTTAACACCGCTTGTCTTTTGGGCCGATATACCCACTCCCTGTGGGATTCGGTGGCGGATGTTTTGCCCCAGTGCCCTGAGGAGGTCCAGGCACTGCTTTCCCGCGCCATTGCGGAAGGAAGGGATGCGGCCAAATACACTATCCGTTGTGGCCTTGACACCGCCGACTCGCTGGGCAGGTCGATTGCAACGACGGTGGCGCTCCGGCGCCACGCCTGGCTGAGAACCACTGGTTTTTCAGGGATGTCCAGAATACTCTCATGGACATGCCCTTTGATGGAGTCGGTCTTTTTGGGTCCAAAGCAGACCATGCGTTGGAGCGCTTTAAGGACTCACGGGCTACTGCAAAGTCCCTGGGCCTTTCTGCTACACGCCCTCCGCTGCCTTCTGCTTTTCGCCCCTATCGTGGCCACGGTAGGGGCGCCCCTTCACGTCAGCAGCCCAGCCACCGGCCCGCGCAGCAGGCGTCTTCGCGTGGCCGAGGACGTGGATTCCGCCGTGGCGGATCGGGCAACCAGCGTGCGGGTCAGGCCACCACCTCCAACCCGTCCGCGGCCTCCAAGCCCTCCTAGTCCCTCCTTTCAGGTGCACGGCACGCCAGTAGGGGCAGGGTCCGCCATCACCTTCCCCACTGGCGCACCATCACCTCGGACAGGTGGGTCTTGGACATTGTCCGAAGGGGCTACTCCCTCCCCTTCGAGACCACCCCCAGCCATGCCACCTCAATTCCACCGCATGTCAGGGGATCACTTGGTGCTTCTACAGAAGGAAGTCACGGCCCTCTTGACCAAGAGGGTCATCGAGCATGTTCCGACCCCAGAAGTAGGGCGTGGTTGCTACTCCCACTACTTTCTGGTGCCCAAAAGGACAAGGAGGACATGCGTCCTATCTTGGACCTCCGGAACGTCAATCGCTTCCTCCGGAAGGAGAAGTTCAAGATGCTCACCCTAGCTCAGGTCTTAACTGCCCTCGACCCTGGAGACTGGTTGGTAAGCGTTGGACTTGCAGGACGCGTATTTCCACATCCCCGTCCTGCCGGCCCACCGGCGTTACCTTCGGTTCACGGTAGGCCCCGAGCATTTTCAGTTCACCGTGCTCCCCTTTGGCCTTACCAGTGCCCCTCGGGTGTTCACGAAAGTGATGGCGGTGGTCGCAGCTCATCTGCGCCGGGCAGGGGTTTCAGTCTTCCCCTACCTCGACGACTGGCTGCTGAAGGCGGGCTCGTCCCAGGCAGTCGTCTCCCACCTCCAGACTACGGCCGAACTCCTGCACTCGCTGGGGTTCTCCATCAATGTGCCGAAGTCGCATCTAATTCCTTCTCCACAGCTCCTTTTCATCGGAGCAGTTCTGGACACGACGCAGTTTCGGGCCTATCCTCCCGAACGGCGAGTCCGGGATATTCAGGCTATGATTCCGATCTTTCGGCCTTTATCCTGGGTTTCGGCACGGATGACCCTGAGGCTGCTGGGCCTCATGGCCTCCTGCATCCTGCTGGTCAATCATGCCAGATGGCATATGCGGGCTCTGCAGTGGGACCTGAAGTTCCAGTGGGCGCAGCACCAGGGCAACCTGTCCGATCACGTCCAGATCTCGGAGGGGACTGCAAAACAGTTGCAGTGGTGGCTCTCGAACCGGCAATGGGTCATGGGCAGATCCCTCTCCCTTCCCCAGCCAGAGCATACAGTTGTGACGGACGCGTCCCTTCTGGGATGGGGCGGTCACATGGGAGAGGCGGAGATCAGAGGCCTCTGGTCTCCGGGCGGAGTCCCGGCTCCATATCAACCTTCTGGAGCTCCGGGCGATCCGGCTTGCACTCAAGGCATTCCTTCCCTCTGTCAAAGGGAAGGTAGTGCAGGTGTTCACAGACAACACCACCGCCATGTGGTACTGCAACAAACAGGGCGGGGTGGGGTCTTGGACCCTTTGTCAGGAGGCTCTGCGCCTCTGGACATGGCTGGAACATCAGGGCATGTTCCTGATGGTTCAACACCTGGCAGGTTCTCTGAACGCCAGGGCGGACGAACCTGCAGCCGCAGGTGCATGATGGATCACGAATGGCGTCTTCACTCGGAAGTGGCGCAAGGACTCTTTCTACAGTGGGGAGAGCCTTGGTTAGATCTATTCGCCACCGAAGAGAACGCGCAATGTCATCAGTTCTGCGCGTTGGAATTTCCAAGGCGGCACTCGCTCGGCGACGCTTTTCGTCGCGAGTGGAGTTGCGGTCTGTTGTACGCCTTTCCGCCTATACCACTTCTACCCAGAGTGTTGAAGAAGATTCGGCACGACCGGGCCCAAGTCATTCTTGTGGCTCCGGACTGGGCTCGAAGAGTTTGGTATCCCGAGCTACTCAATATGAGCATAGATCCCCCGATCCGTCTGCCTCTTCGGGAGGATCTTCTGTCGCAGCAGCAGGGGACGGTCCTCCACCCGAACCTGTCCAGTCTACACCTGCTTGCGTGGAGATTGAGCGGCGGCAGTTGATTCCTTTCGACTTGCCTCCCGAAGTTTGTGATGTGATTCTGGCAGCCAGGCGTCCCTCCACTAAGGTGGTATACGCCTGCAGGTGGAACAAATTTGTGGCATGGTGCACAGCAAAGGCTGTGGATCCCCTCTTCTGCCCCTCTTTCTGAGGTCCTTCTGTTCCTTCTCTCTGGCCCAACAGGGTTCTGCCCTGGGTACCATCAAGGGTTATCTTTGTGCTATCTCGGCCTTCCTCAGGCTCCCTGATCAGCCCTCCCTTTTCAAGTCCCCTGTTGTTAACAGGTTCTAAAAGGCATTACTCACCTCTTCCCTCCTGTTCCGTTTGTAATGCCTCAGTGGGACTTGAACTTGGTTCTTACCTTTTAATGTGCGCTCCCTTTGAGCCTCTGCATAACTGTCCTCTTCGTCTTCTGACTCTAAAGGCAGCCTTTCTGGTGGCCATCACCTCCGCTCGGCGGGTGAGTGAGCTCCAGGCTCTTTCTTGCAAACCTCCCTTTCTGTCTGTTCATCCAGACAAGGTTGTTCTTCGGACGCGTCCGTCCTTCTTGCCAAAGGTGGTTACTGCTTTCCACATTGGGCAGACCATCACTTTGCCCACCTTCTTTCCGCCTCCGCATCCTTCGAGAGAGGAAGAGAGGCTCCACCGTCTGGACCCAAAACGTGCGCTCTCCTTCTATATCGACCGCACAAAACACTTCCGGGTGGATGACCAGCTCTTTGTTGGCTACGTGGGCGCCAAAAAGGTCGGGCGGTGCACAAGAGGACCATCTCCCGCTGGGTTACCTTGTGCATCAAGACCTGCTATTCTTTGGCTAAGAAGGAGCCTCCTGTTGGGCTGCGTGCCCATTCCACCAGGGCAACGGCTGCTACCACGGCCTTGGGCCGCGGTGTTCCGCTGCCGGTTATCTGTCAGGCAGCTACGTGGGCCTCGCTGCACACGTTTACTAAGCATTACTGCCTTGACAGTCAGGTCCGGAGGGACGGCTTCTTTGGCCGTTCTGTCCTCCAGGACTTCCTTGTCTGATCTTTGTTCGCAGACCCACCACCGGGGTTGGTATTGCTGGGGTATCTATTCTAAGGTAAGGAATCTATCACTAACGTGTCTCTTTCAGATGCACAAGTTACTAACTTGTGTAACGATATATCTGTAAGAGACAGTAGTTAGTGATAGATTCCTTACCGCCCCACCCATCCTCCCCGTTCTGCGAACTGATTTCTAGGGTTAAGGACATCCCTTTCAGGGCCCTAGTATTTTTCAGACACCTGTGTCAGCTTCTTGCATGGCTCTCGCGTTCCTGGCGCGGAAAGTCGTGTACAGAACTGACGTCAGCGCGCAGGGGCGGCGTCTAAGCACTGCCCGCGACGTCATCCCGGCGATCACGACGACGGACGCGGAGCCGCACGACGCCGCCTACCGACGCGCAAGGGTACTGCTACGCAAAACTTTCTCCGGATCCAGCCTGACGCCTGGGGATATTCTAAGGTAAGGAATCTATCACTAACTACTGTCTCTTACAGATATATCGTTACACAAGTTAGTAACTTGTGCATTAAGAATCGAAAGAGGTCTATAAGATAGAAGATCAGTCGGTTCCTTATCAGGTTTCAGTAGAGACGTGACTATCGCCTCCCTAGCGGTGAGGGGCAGAACACCGTCTTCCAAGGAGGAAGAATATAGTTGCAACAACCTAGGGAGCAGCTTATCAGCAAAGGTAGTATAAAACTCCACAGGGAGACCGTCGGAGCCAGGCGTTTTGTTTCGGGCCAATGCCTTCAACGCCACCCGAATCTCTGCAATAGTAATCGGAGCTGCCAGGTCTTTAGCAATCGCATCCGAAACTGTAGGAAGGTGGACCGTGGACAGGAAGGAGCGTGTAGGAGTCGAGACATCCAAGAGGGGTGCAGTATATAAACAAGCATAATATTCCTGAAACGCAGCATTGATCTCACCCTGAGAGGTAACCAACGAGGTATGAATCGTATTTATTGCTAAAAAGGGAGTAGGACTCGCCGTAGGGCGTATCAGTCTGGCCAATAATGTGCCTGCCCTATCCACCTCGGAATGGGTGCGCAGTGTGTATGCATTAAAATCTATTAGGCGTAAACGTTCCAGCAAGTCTGCGTATTGAATCCTGGCGGACTGTAGTGGCTCTACACCGTCAGCGCTCCTCTGAGCCGCTACCTCCAAGGCCTGCAAGTCCCTCTCCAAGTCTGTTAGGTCCCTAATCGTTTCCCTCCGAGATCCTGTCAAAGTCCCCATGGCCACCCCGCGTACTGTCACCTTAAAGGCCTCCAACTCAATAGATCTGGACGAGGCAGTACCCTCATTCTCCACAAAAAACGTATCAATAGCCGTAGCCAATGCGGCCCGATACACCTGGTCTTCCAATTGTATAGGCTGCATTCTCCACGTTGGAATAGGAGCAGGGGAGCGGCTTCATTTCATCAATAACTCTATGGAATTATGATCAGATATAGTCTTGCCCAGGTACTCACAGTGCGAGATGGAAGAGGATAATTCGGGGGAGCAAAGAAAGTAATCCAAACGTGTATGTAGCTTGTAGGGGTAAGAGTAAAAGGAATATTCTCTCATATTCCCATGTAAAGCCCTCCATACATCCACTAAATTCCAGCCTTGCGCCCAACGTGTTAAGGCCTCGGCCTGCGCCCTCGCCGTAGTGTTAAATAAGGGAGGATGGGAACGATCCAGACATAGGTCAAACACCGCGTTTAGGTCACCGCCTAAAAGACATGGGAAATGGGACCAATCAGCAAGTGCTCGGGAGACTCGTGTTAAAAATGCTTCTTGATCAGTATTTGGAGCGTACAGGGACCCCAGCACTACTTGTCTACCATCTAACGCTCCCAGTAGTAGGACAAACCGGCCCTGATCATCAATTTTGCTCTCAGTAAGGGAAAAAGGGATCCCCGCCCGGATCCAGATTGCAGCTCCCCTAGAAAAGGCCGAGTATGCGGTTGCGTAAAATTGACCCCGCCATCTCCTGTGTAGTTTCATAGTTTCGGAGGGAACCAAGTGTGTCTCCTGAAAGCATATTATCTGTGCTTTACAACGATGTAATTGTGCAGCAATTCTATGCCGTTTAGCAATAGACCCCATACCCCGGACGTTCCATGAGACAAAAGTATAAGAAGTAACAGCAGTCATCATCAAAAGGTAGCCAAAAATCCCCCTGGGGTCCCATCCCCACCCACCCACAATCCCCAGACCATGCAGCATAGATACACATAACTCAACAATGTCCCAATACTGGGTCCAACGCCCAAACTTCGTCTCGACCAAACCGTAGAAACAAAAGTAACATGCTTCACTTTCAACAGATGCTAACGCCTATGGGGGAAGGCCGCTAACACTATCAGCATCCACACTAAAAGAGTGATTAATACATGAAAACGCCCAGAATGCGGGCCGGGCCAGGGGACCTACTATTCAGTCCCTACCTGTCGCACTAAATGCACATGCCATAACATACTCCTGGTTAGGTAAATAAGCATAGTTAGAACTACAGCATTACGCACTAGACAGAGAGTCAACAGCAGACTAAGGGTGACATACAAGGCTATGTGTCACATAACTGTGAAACAGCTGAGGCCAAAGGATCATTACTAAGTTGAGTGGCCACAGAAGGAAACAGTGCAACACTGCCATCTGAAAGAGACACGTTAGTGATAGATTCCTTACCTTAGAATATCCCCAGGCGTCAGGCTGGATCCGGAAAGTTTTGCGTAGCAGTACCCTTGCGCGTCGGTAGGCGGCGTCGTGCGGCTCCGCGTCCGTCGTCGGCGTCGTGATCGCCGGGATGACGCCGCGGGCAGTACTTAGACGCCGCCCCTGCGCGCTGACGTCAGTTCTTCTTTTCCGCGCCAGTAAGCGCAGATCCGGGAAGAGCAGTGCCCTGGTCAATTTTTGACCATACTTTTTGGTGAT